>OX388305.1:26461801-26771574 GCA_947579605.1 Athripsodes cinereus | reverse complement strand
TGGAGAAAAATATTGTACATAGGAGAGTTGTCTAAACAATTAACGAAACTATTTCCCGACATAATTCGACCAGCCTTCTACACGAACAACAAACTTGCCAACTTATTAGCCAACTCTAAATCAAAGACGGACATTCTAAAGAAAAGCGGGGTGTATGAAATTAAATGCGGGGACTGTAATAAAGTATACATAGGACAGACGTTTAGGAACTTAAAAACTAGAATTGACGAGCACCGACGACGTATTACAAATAACAATTTTTCAGAATTCGCAAACCATATAATAGAAACTGACCACTCTTTTAGCAACCATAGTTTAAAATTATTACATACATACACATACCGACCAACTTTGACAGCACTGGAAGCAATAGAAATTAATAAAAATAATAACTCGACTAAAACAGCTATAGTTTATAGTTTATAATTATCAAATTATATTACTAAAACAGCTATAGTTTATAGTTTCTAATTATCAAATTAATAACATGAATAGTAATGAAATATACAAATATTTAGGTTTTCCGCAATCTAAAAATTTAAATCACTCTTTAATCAAAACTCAATTAACAAATGATTTTAAAGATAGACTTAATAAAATATTTAAATGTGATCTATCGGCAAAAAACATAGTAAAAGCAATAAACGCGTGGGCAATCCCATTATTAACATACTCATTTGGCATCATAAAATGGTCTAAAACGGATCTAGATAAATTAGAAAGACTTATTAGAACACAATTAACAAAAAATAGGTATCATCATCCAAATTCCGCGAAAGAAAGGTTGGTTCTGCCTAGGAGTATAGGAGGAAGAGGAATTGTTAACATTTCCTCTTTACATAATAATCAAATAGAATCCCTTAAAACATTTTTTAAGAACAAACAAAATAATTCTATATTACATAAAATTATAATACAGGCCGATAAAAATCATACACCTTTAAATTTAAATGACGAAACAGTAGGTCCGCGATTAAACTATTTAAATATTTTGTTAGAATCTTGGGGTAGGAAGGAACTTCATGCTAGACACCTCAATGATCTCAACCAATCTTATGTTGACAAATATGCGTCAAACAGGTGGTTGACCATTGGGGAATTGTATGGGGAAACCGAGGGTTTTATGCTAGCAATTCAAGATCAGGTAATAAATACAAAAAATTATCAAAAATATATCATAAAAAATCAAAATATGATTGATGATTCGTGTAGGAAATGTCTGGCCAAACCGGAAACAATTCAACACATAGTTTCGGGTTGTTCCACTCTCGCTCAAACTGAGTATACTTATAGACATAATCATGTCGCAAAAATTATACATCAAAATTTAGCTATTAAACATAATAAATTTAGCTTTTAAACTCAAATAATGTAATACCTTATTTTAAATACAACCCGGAACCGGTTTTAGAAAATCAAAATTATAGGCTCTATTATGATAAAACCATAATAACAGATAGACAAATACATCATAATAGACCCGATTTAGTATTACATGATAAACGTAATAAAATAACGTACCTAATCGACATCGCTGTCCCAAATACACATAATATACAAACAACCGTCGCAGAAAAAATACGTAAATATACAGAACTAGCAGGAGAAATAAAAAATATTTGGCATTCTAGGTCCGTTTATATAATACCTTTAGTCATGTCAGCTACAGGGGTAACTCCGAAATCTTTAATAAATAATTTACAAAAATTAGATTTACCGGTTAATTTGTACATTAAAATTCAAAAATCTATTATAATAAACACTTGTAATATTGTAAAAAAGTTTCTGAACACAGATATTTCAGGCACAATGCTGGTATTTTGATCCCGCGTTTTGAGCCTAATCCTTTGATATCCTGTATATCTGGATAGGTGAATTTTTCCCGGCATTAGACTGTTAAGTTTTTGTGTGATCATGACTGATCATATGGAGACTTATCTGGTTGTACAATGGTGAGAAGTGTGGATGGCAATTCTGCCGCCGCGTTAAAAAAAAAATAATAATCTTCCGAATTCGTCTCCCTTACTACAACTATTCCCCATCTCATATTCCAAGAACTCCACGCCTGAAACCAACACGACCCCGCCTACCCCTACACCCTCATTGTAAATCCTAACGAACTTTTGTATTTGTTTTGTTTAATTCAGTATAGATCGGCACCTGATGATGCGAACTCGGAGTCCGTGAAACCGGTCGTGCGTTAGTCTTACTCAACAGTAACACAAAACAAAATAACAATAAATATTTATTTTATTTTATTTGATAATTTAAAACAATAATTGTTCAAAATTAAAGCCAATTAAAAAAACAAATTGTATAAAACAGTTATTAAAATTATTATGATGAAAGATAATTAGATAAATTTATATGTATAAGAATATGAAAATTAAGAAGAAAAGCTATGAGATAAATTCAATTACATGTGAGCATTTTTAGGATTGAGGGGAAAGGAAAAGGGAAGGGAATGATTGGAAGAGTCCGTGAAATATTATATTGTGTATATATAATTATAATATATATTATGTTGATTATGAAAAATTGTGAAACATGGAAAAAGTTGTATGAAAGTGAAGTAAGTACATATTAGATTCATGACCTATTTCAACTTCCGTCCTCTCTTTGCCAGACAAGAAAATAATATTGATATGAAATTGATTAATAGGTTATTCATTTCATCAGTTAGTTGTATAATGCGGTGACTGTTGAATGTGTGTAGGTATATGTAAAATTAATTCAATGAATATATTTGCATAAGGATAAGACATGTTGAGATTGAGATAATCATTCATTATACATATTATGTACCTACTCATACATACCATGTATTATAATTAGGGTTGTAACAGATGTCACTTTGCGGATGCAGATGCAGATCTGGGGTGACACTGTTATGGGGATGCGGATTTTAATGTTCATATATCTTTATTTTAAACATGAAAAAATACCTACTGATTATTTTTTTTATATTTGATACCTACTTGCTGTTTTTCTTCTAAAAATCTTGGGAAAACTAAAATTCATTATTTTCTCAAATAAATATGTATGACTAAAAAAATTATCAAAACTTGGAATATTACTTACTCCATTTTTCATTATTTATTTTTATAAAGATATATCTGGGATTTTAGTATAAACCCAAATACAACCAATTATTAGGATATATATATTTGCTTACCTTTCCTATACTAAAAGTTAAAATCATTTTTGTAAGGATTTGATTTCATGATAAACTGTAGTTATTATAAATTTCGTGATAAAAAATGACCGCCAAAAAAATGTAAACATAACACTTATTATATTATACTGTATTGAACAATGATCTGGCAAAATATGAAAAATTCTTTATTAGGATCTTATTAGTGACATATCAGGATCTTGGTAGTGTAACGATAAAAATGATTTGATCAAGTTTACATACAAATTAGTATGGGTTTATGCTAATTTCAAAAAGCTATGAACATTTGAGTATTTCATTTTACTACTAACACACCACCACGGCATATTCCACAAGTGAGGTAGCCAGCGGACTAATTGCAAGTAATAAACATGAAGATTGTCTCTTCACTGAATAGTAGATCTTCTTATCTTATCACACAATCTGTATCAGAAAAATTTACAGAGAAGAGTGGGATACCTATTCTTTACTAAGTACCTACTCCAAAGTTATTCATTTTATTTTATATTGAATCAGGTTTATTTCAGGTATTATAAATATATATTACTAATGATGTAAAACGAACATTATAAAGAATTGATCGTTTCATATGGTCTGCTGGCTACAACAAATAATAGCAGTAGCAATAGTATTTCCTATTTGCTATCAAAGGCATACAAGAGAATAAGTGAGAATAGGTAACGTCATTCATTCCAATCATGGCATTTCCTATAAGTAGTATAATCAGTGGACTTAGCATGTAATACACATGCAGGTAGTCTTCTCCGTGCCAAGAAGAACTAACTGCATAAATTGAATTGAATCCTCATTATGCTATACCCTCACGACGTGTCCCAAGTGGGGTAGGCAGAGAGAACGGAACGCCAAACAGATCTATCTTTACACACTACCTTCGCTTCCTCCACATTCATACAGTTTCTCATGCACGTCGGTTCCTCTTACTCAACACGCGGCCGTCCTTGAGAATTTAATCCACGTGGTTCACGGACGCCCGCGCTTCCTTACACCCTTTCTTTTAGACAAGTATACTTGTCTGAATCCTCATTATTGAATTGAAAATATTGAATGTTTTGTTTGGGATATTTTACGAATACGCCTTTTTACAGTACTTGTAAAAACTTAGTCTCTGTCAGATACTCCCGAGCAAAACGTGATAATGTCGGTAATGTAGTACATGAAAAATAGTAGGTACCTATTATAATAACTGACTACAATGTATGTCTATGACTACAATACTATAAGTATGTTCATGATTATTTCCGAATTCAAAATTACTACCGGACGATTTATTGATCTTTAACTAATACTTAAGTCTTCTTATCAAAAAAAAAACGAGAATTTCTTGAAAATAAAAGGATTTGGGGTACAATATGGTATATGTCCAGTCATAATATAATGTAATGTTTTACTACATCTGGTATGGAGTACAATAGATCTAGAGGGTATATTAATTAAAGGCTATCATTTAAAGGATCAGCATAATATCGAGTTATGTTCAGCAGAAAAATGTATTCTGCCGACAAATATATCATGTTGATATGCTACTTATGCCCAGCGAGAATATTATATTTCTATTGCAAATAATATGATATTGTAAAACTCTAAATTTAATCGACCGGCAAAATGATTATTTGTCCAGCAAAATAAATAAATGAGCACCAAACCGTGAGCTAATTTTAATTAAACTTGTGAAAGCTAAATTTTTAATCTTGTTCAAATAATAAATTTTTGTGTGTAGCATCTTTTTATGTGATTTTATATGTAGCATCTGAATGAACGACACTAGCGTTTTTCAACATTTCAGTTAGATATTTCGTTAATATAGCAAAGCGGAAACTGGCATTATTTTCGTAGTCATCATTAATTTGGTAAGGAATCACAAAAACTTCATGTGGATCCGAAGGTAAATCGGTGTGTGAAAAATATTGTTTATCTAATATTTTCTGCCGGTCAAATAATAATTCTGCTGCTCAAATAACAATTCTGCTGGTCAATTAATTATTTTGTTGTGCGAGTATTTATCAAGCTGTTAAAATTTGTTAATTTGCCGATATAACCAAGTTTTTTTGTAAAACAAGTGTTGCGCTTATTTTTTATTTATTGCTGATGAAAACATTGTTTGCTGTGCAAATGACTTAAATGCTGATTTTTTCTTGCCGAACGAATGGATTAATAGCCGAACAACCCAATATATCATTTGGTTCGGTCTATCTTTTAACAAACCAATAAAATTTCATACTCCAGAATATTGCGCAAATGTGTTGCACATGTTTGAATTGGCATACCTGCTACATCAACCAGGATAGAATTAGTAAAATATATTTTTATTTTAGAAATGTATTCTATGACGATGAAGTTTTTTTTATATGGACGACGAAAAAATTGACATCCTCAAAGATTTTAGAGGATGTGGATCTCTTAAAATATAAGTTGCGGATGAGGATACGGATGTCAAAAATTATTTGGATGTTATGCGGATACGGATGCGGACATCCGTTACAACCCTGATTACAATGCAGTCATGTAGATAATACGAGTACACATGCAGTAGACTATTATTCAATTGAAATGTAACCTTGGATTGCTTGCACGTGGAGTCCCATACAATTTAATGTTGAACTAATGGATGTGCATAAAATCGTTTTACTCTCAAACAATGCGAGCTTCGCATTTTACTACATCCGCAAAATACTCTCAGTGTCGGAAAACCTCACTCCTGATAACACAAAAACATTATAGTATTAATCCATACAAAACCAACCAAAAAATGGAAAAATCGTTGCTCGATGTTTTTGATACTTTACCTGTTAATTGCCTGATATGTTGAGACTTTCAAACAAGTATTATTTTTATGGCAGGCCTTTTTCTAACGTGCCGTGGGTGATTTAAAATGAAAATAGATCTTTAGAAGAATAATTATTGTATCTTTTTTTATTTATTAACATATCGAGATAATTTAAAAATTGATATTTTAATTACAAAATTTTCTAGTTTATAAAATATTTAATAGCTAATCGGCTATTCGGGGCGGAGAAGAATCAAGCAAATCAGAGATCATTATAATCGGTACAGTCATTCTTGAGTAATAATAATGGTGTAACTAACCCGACTTCCTTTTATATAATAATAATAATATAGATTATCCTGTGTTCCACTCAGTCAATTTTTATTTTTTCTTCCTCTTAATTTAAAAGCTTTATGATCCAGTATTTCATAAATTTCGTATCGATCAAACCCTTTTTATCAGATCTATAAATTTGCGTTACATCTCGAAGTGAATTTTAAATCGTGATTCATGAATAAACAAAACGAATAATACGCCTCAGTTACCCATTCTATGCAGCGTGACCAGATTTGGCACTTTTGGCAGTTTCCTACTTTTTTGGTAGTTTTTGAGGCATTGGCAACAATGTTTAAGAGCCCTTGATAGGTAGGGAACTCGAAATTGTCACATGATTTTACGCAACCATTTTTCAACATTGATTATTAATTAATTGCAATATTTTCGTGATCGAGATGATATTTTTACTGTTTGTTTTTGATAATATCAAAATTTGAACATATTTTAATGTATTTTTAATAATAATAAAAAAAATAACCGAGAGATTCATGTAGAAATTATCGATTGAAAAATACCTTCCGAAATTTCATCACGACTAGCAGAGGTATTTTAAGACAATCATCTTAGAGGTTACATAAATGATGAAGTAAATTTAGCTCCAAGGATGCTTTAGAAAAAACCTATTTTTCTTAAATTTGGGTAATATTTAGCCGTATTTTTTTTAATATGCGAAAAAAATGGGATTTGTGACGTGCACATAAGAAAATATAATTTTTAGTTCGTCAAGTTCGAATAAGGAAAACATATTTAAAACAATTTTAATTGAATAATTTATCATATGATTATAATAGCGTGATGTGTTATTTATATTTTGAAATTTTCATTTTAAATTTTCCGCTTGCGGGAAAGTTTTTATGAAAATTTCCGTAGAACTCAAAATTCGGTTTTAGTTCGGCCAGCCGAGCCAAAGAGTCGGCACGCTGTTGAATCTGCGTCTGATTATTTATTTAAAATTATTTAAAAATAGAGATGGTTTTATGCTTGAAACTACATAATTACAGCACTAGATTACTTGATTTTTACTAAGGAAACATATTTTTATATGTGTCATCAAGTAATCCCTATATAAATGTTTTTTTTTTCATAAAAAAAAACATTATAACTTAATATACCTAAATAATATTTATTTCCATGTCTGTCAAAATGCGAATCGACGAATACGAGAATGAGTGTTCAGCAGGGTTATTCTTGACGCTTTCTTATTCGATACTAATACTTTTTCTGATACTTTTCTTAAATTGGTATTCTTGAAATTAAGTAGTGGCGCTATTTCGATGCGAATACTTTTGAAAGCTTTTCGTGACTAGAAATCCGTTAATGCGTCTTAATTTAGTACTAAATTGGTATTCTTGAAATAAACTTAAGACCGCCAATAAGACGGATACTTATAAAATGACGTTTAATAATAAGAAACCAAAAGTGTTGTCTTATTTGAAGAAAACTTCTTGGTAAATGATTAAAACATGTAAGTATTTTAGGAAAATAATGTATTTTGTATATTTTTAAATATTGAAATATAACTTATAAATTAATTGTTACATTATTTCTTCTTTGAGAGCAACTTAACATCAAGTTTTAAGCAAATATAATACATACGTTTTAATATGTAAGCATAGTTTTTCAAATTAAAATTTGTATTTGTATTCAATATTTGACATATTTTTACGTGTTGATTTTGTTAAAGGGCTCACGCATTGACGCATATGATATGAAAAACGTTTTGAGAAGTGCAAAATAACAGTGTCTAAATGCTTAAAGGAAGTTACGTTGGCCCTAAACCACGCTTACATTATAAAAAAAAATATATTAAATTTCCCAATCTTAAAGCAAAGAAAAGATAGTGAATTATCATTAAAACAATATAGCTCATGATATAATATAATTTGCTCTACAATTCGGCCATGGTTGCCAAAATTACATAATGCCTGTCGTCTAATACAGCAAAATTGCCTCTTCCACCATATCCCTGTAGAAGATATGGCTTATGCATACTTCTTCTGAAGATACCCATACTGATGAACTAAGGAGAGATATGAATCAGAGGGATAAATTTTGTTGCAGCATTACAGCGGACACATCAAAGACGAACTTCATAGATAGCAACAAACTTTTGCTCTACATAATAATTATAATATACATATTAGTAAATATTTTTCTTAACTCAATTACCATACTTTTGCCTTGTTCTTATAATATAATTATTTACTATTTAATTTGTTTCTTTTTTATACATACCCTTTTTTCTAGTCATGCCATGGAAGGAAATATTGTAAAAAATAAAACAAAATAATATTTTTATATTAAAAGTTTATTGGTGACACTTTGTTGCGAACAAAAATGCAATGGCAACACATTACAAACATTCATAAAGAAAAACATATTAGAATGAAATGGAAATCTGAGAAGAGTGTGTGTGAAAACAGACTGATAGAGCGAAGAATGAAAAGATAGAGAAGAATGTAAATTGAGGTGTTGTCAAAAGATAGAAAGTGAATAAGTTGAGATGTTTTGTCAAATTGAAAGAATGATGTAAAAATCTACATGGCTTAAAGGAAGGTATCTAGGAAGTGTGGCTGTCTTCGGGTAACATGGTTGGATCACTGTCTGGATTCTGAAGGATGGTGACGTCAGAAATAGAAGGAATTGTATGAATTTGATGGAAGCGAGAGAAGTAAGTAAACACCTATTTCTTTAGCGATATATTCTCTTAGGGGATATGGTGTGGTAGGACAGATAGATGCTACTACTACTACTATACCATCACGGCATATCCCACAAGTGGGGTAGCCAGCAGATCAGCCGCATGTAAGGAACATGCAAACTGTCCTCTTCGTGCCAATATAAAATCAAGACATTCAGGATGGGTGGCAAACCTCATCGCTGAATCACAGATAGATGCAACACCATATAATGGGAAAGATAGGTATATTTAAAAAATATCTCAAAATAAATTAACATTTGGTTCATCCCACAGCACAAGGTAATGTGAACTAATGAAGATTTATATAAGTAAACTACATAACGGTTTAATAATTCATTTCAGAATGGGCTGGGAGTGCCAAGTGGAATATTTTCATAAGCAGAGAAACAAATGTTTATTTATTTTGTTGTCAAATGTTGATATACTGATTGAATATAGTTTTATTGTAATTATTATTTCTAAAGATTTTGAAATATCTCCCAACGTTTGTCCGTTTCACCCGTTGTTTAACCACCTCAAAGTGCTCTCTTTCTATTGTCATCTTCTCCTTTTCTGCCCCAGCTCGCGTCCACTCAGCCTAAATATACCTTTCTTCTAGATTTAAGATTCTTTCACACTCCATCTCAAAAACATTCTCTGGACGTCTCCTTGGTGAAAATTTAGTGCATGTTGGTGGACGCTGACGTCGTGGTGCTGAAAAAAAAATTAACATTATGTTACAAGTGTATCATCTTATATACTTGATTTCTGGATACGTGATAGAGAGTCTGAGGAGTGTAAACTTAGATTTCAAAGGTTAGAAGAGTATTATACGACAGTCACTTCAATATGATTATTGTATTAGAACCAACTTAACAAGAATAACAGTGTCTCAATTACAATGAAACATCCAACAATTATAAAATCTTCCCTAATGGTGAATGTTTTTGACTTGAAATAAGTCAAACCAAACTGGACAGAGAGGATTGTAACTTGTAAGTCCAATGGATAGTCAATCTAAGATTCATATAGTGCGACATATACTTATGTTATAATGCTATGTATCTCTCATTGATGAAATCTATAATAATTGTGTAATCAACTTCATATTGTATAAAAGTACATCTTCACTACAAGTTGTTGTGCAAATATAGTAAATTAGTAAAAGACAGTTTTAATTTTTATGTAAAAAAAACACTAACTGGAAAGTCTTGTTGCCTCGTCAGGTGGTTAACTGTTTCTTGTTGGACTTCCTGTGAATTCAATTATATCTTTTATTTTAGGTTGGACCTCCCCTTCGATGTCACTAGCGCGTTCCATCGCATGTAGGACAATCTCGACATGTTTTCTAAAAAACAGAATAAATATATACTTAATGCACTTAAAAAAGGTTTTGTTACCTGTATTAAACAATGATTATGTACATAAATATATTGTATTAATGTATTCACAAACATCCCGACTCTATTTTACTTATTGTATCAAGTATTTTACGTTTGAAGTACGTTTGTAAAACTTTGTAAATGTACTTACACATTGAGTTAGAATATTGTACCTATGTGATTTTTATAAATTAATAAGTTATAGCACAAGTGGAACTTATCTAGTTTTAATGAACGCATAAATACTTGATATTATTGAACTATTTTTATGTAGATATGTAGTATTCAACCTGGAGAACAAGAATCCGTCGCACAATTGTGGATTTTTTAAGCACAACAATAAATATTTGCATTTTTCGTATGCCCTTGACGTATCACAAGTATCCTATAAATATCGGGGGCCATGTTGAAATTTGCACAGAGAAATGGTTCATTGTTACCAACATAACAAAAACAATGTTTACTGGACAAAATACAACGGAAGTCAAAATTAGACAATGGGGAAAAAAGTCAAAATAATGAAATGGGAAAATTATTACAATTTATTAAATTGAAAATAGACATACCTCATATTATTATTATAAATCCTTTTTCTTATATACTGTATTTGTGTTGTTAGGTAGTCTGGTGCTAATATATGCAAAAACACATTTAATAAGTTGACTGATTGCGGGTTAGGTTTGTTAGGTAGTACGGTGCTAATATATGCAAAAACACATTTATTACGTTGACTGATTGCGGGTTAGGTTTGTTAGGTAGTACGGTGCTAATATATGCAAAAACACATTTATTACGTTGACTGATTGCGGGTTAGGTTTGTTAGGTAGTACGGTGCTAATATATGCAAAACACATTTATTACGTTGACTGATTGCTGGTTAGGTTTGTTAGGTAGTACGGTGCTAATATATGCAAAAACACATTTATTACGTTGACTGATTGCGGGTTAGGTTTGTTAGGTAGTACGGTGCTAATATATGCAAAAACACATTTATTACGTTGACTGATTGCGGGTTAGGTTTGTTAGGTAGTACGGTGCTAATATATGCAAAACACATTTATTACGTTGACTGATTGCTGGTTAGGTTTGTTAGGTAGTACGGTGCTAATATATGCAAAAACACATTTATTACGTTGACTGATTGCTGGTTAGGTTTGTTAGGTAGTACGGTGCTAATATATGCAAAAACACATTTATTACGTTGACTGATTGCGGGTTAGGTTTGTTAGGTAGTACGGTGCTAATATATGCAAAAACACATTTATTACGTTGACTGATTGCGGGTTAGGTTTGTTAGGTAGTACGGTGCTAATATATGCAAAAACACATTTATTACTTTAATTTTATAAAATTAGTGATATATATGGTATTTATGGATTTAATTAATTTTTTTATTGAAAATTTATCATTTTTCTCTATGGTATGCATTGTTTTTGTCATATTGGTAATCCTGCAATTCATTTCCTATATTTTTGTGTCAACATGGCGTCAGATACTTGTTTTGATTGTGATGTGTAAATCGTGTGCAAAATATGCAAATAATTAATTTTGTGTGCGTTAAATCATCTTATTTTGGATGGATTATCATTTCTCAGGTAGAAAACTACATATTCACATAAATATAACTTGAAAATTCATAATAATTTTTTTGAATAGTTCATCTAGTCTAGATATTTACCGCACAAGTTAATAATCTATCTATCTAAGTAATAAAGAATAAGTTATATCATATAATACAAGTAAAACTTTATATTCACTTACCAGCAAAATTACAACAAACGCCGCGCAATAAATGACATTTCCTTTCAAGGTTAGTTCGTGAGCGTTCTGTCAAAAGTCTAGAATCAATATGACCAACTTTGAAATATCAAATAACATTAAATAAACGATTTAAATGAAAATAACTTTACAAATAATTTATTAAATGTAGTAATTTATTGTCAATTTAAATATTTTACATATTTGTTCAAAAATATTTCGTGAAAATTAAATATTATTCGCAAAAATATGAAATTTGCTGAAACCATAGACAATACGACAAAAATTCACATTGTTGCTAACGGGCCGTTCAACTAGTATCGGATCTGCAGGGTTATTCTTGACGCTTTCTTATTCGATACTAATACTTTTTCTGATACTTTTCTTAAATTGGTATTCTTGAAATTAAGTAGTGGCGCTATTTCGATGCGAATACTTTTGAAAGCTTTTCGTGACTAGAAATCCGTTAATGCGTCTTAATTTAGTACTAAATTGGTATTCTTGAAATAAACTTAAGACCGCCAATAAGACGGATACTTATAAAATGACGTTTAATAATAAGAAACCAAAAGTGTTGTCTTATTTGAAGAAAACTTCGTGGTAAATGATTAAAACATGTAAGTATTTTAGGAAAATAATGTATTTTGTATATTTTTAAATATTGAAATATAACTTATAAATTAATTGTTACATTATTTCTTCTTTTAGAGCAACTTAACATCAAGTTTTAAGCAAATATAATACGTTTTAATAATATGTAAGCATAGTTTTTCAAATTAAAATTTGTGTTTGTATTCAATATTTGACATATTTTTACGTGTTGATTTTGTTAAAGGGCTCACGCATTGACGCATATGATATGAAAAACGTTTTGAGAAGTGCAAACTAACAGCGTCTAAATGCTTAAAGGAAGTTACGTTGGCCCTAAACCACGCTTACATTATAAAAAAAATATATATTAAATTTCCCAATCTTAAAGCAAAGAAAAGATAGTGAATTATCATTAAAACAATATAGCTCATGATATAATATAATTTGCTCTACAATTCGGCCATGGTTGCCAAAATTACATAATGCCTGTCGTCTAATACAGCAAAATTGCCTCTTCCACCAGATATCCCTGTAGAAGATATGGCTTATGCATACTTCTTCTGAAGATACCCATACTGATGAACTAAGGAAAGATATGAATCAGAGGGATAAATTTTGTTGCAGCATTACAGCGGACACATCAAAGACGAACTTCATATATATAGCAACAAACTTTTGCTCTACATAATATAATATACCTACATATTAGTAAATATTTTTCTTAACTCAATTACCATACTTTTGCCTTGTTCTTATAATATAATTATTTACTACTTAATTTGTTTCTTTTTTATACATACCCTTTTTTCTAGTCATGCCATGGAAGGAAATATTGTAAAAAATAAAACAAAATAATATTTTTATATTAAAAGTTTATTGGTGACACTATGTTGCGAACAAAAATGCAATGGCAACACATTACAAACATTCATAAAGAAAAACATATTAGAATGAAATGGAAATCTGAGAAGAGTGTGTGTGAAAACAGACTGATAGAGCGAAGAATGAAAAGATAGAGAAGAATGTAAATTGAGGTGTTGTCAAAAGATAGAAAGTGAATAAGTTGAGATGTTTTGTCAAATTGAAAGAATGATGTAAAAATCTACATGGCTAAAAGGAAGGTATCTAGGAAGTGTGGCTGTCCTCGGGTAACATGGTTGGATCACTGTCTGGATTCTGAAGGATGGTGACGTCAGAAATAGAAGGATATGTATGAGGAATTGTATGAATTTGATGGAAGCGAGAGAAGTAAGTAAACACCTATTTCTTTAGCGATATATTCTCTTAGGGGATATGGTGTGGTAGGACAGATAGATTCTACTACTATACCATCACGGCATATCCCACAAGTGGGGTAGCCAGCAGATCAGCCGCATGTAAGGAACATGCAAACTGTCCTCTTCGTGCCAATATAAAATCAAGACATTCAGGATGGGTGGCAAACCTCATCGCTGAATCACAGATAGATGCAACACCATATAATGGGAAAGATATATATAAATATAAAATCAAGACATTCAGGATGGGTGGCAAACCTCATCGCTGAATCACAGATAGATGCAACACCATATAATGGGAAAGATATATATAAATATAAAATCAAGACATTCAGGATGGGTGGCAAACCTCATCGCTGAATCACAGATAGATGCAACACCATATAATGGGAATGATAGGTATATTTAAAAAATATCTCAAAATAAATTAACATTTGGTTCATCCCACAGCACCCATTCTGTTTATATTTTGAAAATTGGACCACTTGCATCTATATTAAAATGAAACAATTAGTATAGTTGACTTTTATTGAACCATATTAGTTTCCCACAGACTTCATTTCCTTCCACGTGAAGATGAAAACAAGGTAATGTGAACTAATGAAGATTAATATAAGTAAACTACATAACGGTTTAATGATTCATTTCAGAATGGGCTGGGAGTGCCAAGTGGAATATTTTCATAAGCAGAGAAACAAATGTTTATTTATTTTGTTGTCAAATGTTGATATATTGATTGAATATAGTTTTATTGTAATTATTATTTCTAAAGATTTTGAAATATCTCCCAACGTTTGTCCGTTTCACCCGTTGTTTAACCACCTCAAGATGCTCTATTTCTTGTGTCATCCTCTCCTTTTCTGCCCCAGCTCGCGTCCACTCAGCCTCAATATACCTTTCTTCTAGATTTAAGATTCTTTCACACTCCATCTCAAAAACATTTCCTGGACGTCTCCTTGGTGAAAATTGAGTGCATGTTGGTGGACGCTGACGTCGTGGAGCTGAAAAAAAAAATTAACATTATGTTCCAAGTGTATCATCTTATATACTTGATTTCTGGATACGTGATAGAGAGTCTGAGGAGTGTAAACTTAGATTTCAAAGGTTAGAAGAGTATTATAGGACAGTCACTTCAATATATTGTATTGTATTAGAACCAACTTAACAAGAATAACAGTGTCTTAATTACAATGAAACAACATCCAACAATTATAAAATCTTCCCTAATGGTGAATGTTTTTGACTTGAAATAAGTCAAACCAAACTGGACAGAGAGGATTGTAACTTGTAAGTCCAATGAATAGTCCATCTAAGATTCATATAGTGTGACATATACTTATGTTATAATGCTATGTATCTCTCATTGATGAAATCTATAATAATTGTGTAAACAACTTCATATTGTATAAAAGTACATCTTCACTACAAGTTGTTGTGCAAATATAGTAAATTAGTAAAAGACAGTTTTAATTTTTATGTAAAAAAAAACACTAACTGGAAAGTCTTGTTGCCTCGTCAGGTGGTTTACTGTTTCTTGTTGGACTTCTTGTGAATTCAATTATATCTTTTATTTTAGGTTGGACCTCCCCTTCGATGTCACTAGCGCGTTCCATCGCATGTAGGACAATCTCGACATGTTTTCTAAAAAACAGAATAAATATATACTTAATGCACTTAAAAAAGGTTTTGTTACCTGTATTAAACAATGATTATGTACATAAATATATTATATTAATGTATTCACAAACATCCCGACTCTATTTTACTTATTGTATCAAGTATTTTACGTTTGAAGTACGTTTGTAAAACTTTGTAAATGTACTTACACATTTAGTTAGAATATTGTACCTATGTGATTTTTATAAATTAATAAGTTATAGCACAAGTTAATAATCTATCTATCTAAGTAATAAAGAATAAGTTATATCATATAATACAAGTAAAACTTTATATTCACTTACCAGCAAAATCACAACAAATGCCGCGAAATAAATGACATTTCCTTTCAAGGTTAGTTCGTAAGCGTACTGTCAAAAGTCAAGAATCAATATGACCAACTTTGAAATATCAAATAACATTAAATAAACGATTTAAATGAAAATAACTTTACAAATAATTTATTAAATGTAGTAATTTATTGTCAATTTAAATATTTTACATATTTGTTCAAAAATATTTCGTGAAAATTAAGTATTATTCGCAAAAATATGAAATTTGCCGAAACCATAGACAATACGACAAAAATTCACATTGTTGCTAACGGGCCGTTAAACTAGTATCGGAAAAGATCGAAGTTCCAAATAAGAAAGAGAAAAAGAAAGTGTCAGGAATACGAAATTTAGTCATGGTCTTTTTATTTGCGATCTTAAGTCTAGTATTAGTATCGAATAAGAAAGCGTCAAGAATAAGCCTGAAGATCGAAGTTCCAAAAAAGAAAGAGAAAAAGAAAGCGTCAAGAATACGAAATTTAGTCATGGTCTTTTTATTTGCGATCTTAAGTCTAGTATTAGTATCGAATAAGAAAGCGTCAAGAATAACCCTGCAGTACTATAGATGAGGAGTTCACAAGTAAAGGCACACCGATCCATTTTTCACAAATATTTAACTATGAATGAAGTAAAATAAATCAGTGAAGTTGATATTTTCAACCGACGGTTCTCGGTGGTAATTCATGTTGAATTACTTACAAATAAATCACTTATTTATATTATATCCACTGTGACTTTTAATCAATAAAAAGTCACAGTTTAAACACTACAAATAAGTGTTTTATATAATTAATTCAAATAAATTAGTATTTTTTTATTTTTAATTTAATGTTGGTGAACTTGTTTGTGTACTTAATAAAACTGTAGATTGACCTCAGCATATCCGCCTATTTCTCTTTTTGCTTATTAGTTGCAACATATTTCTTTTCTAATGATAAACGCAAAGTGCCAGCTAATATCCAATTATTAAAAGATGAATACAGAAAATATGCTCTTAACACTAAATTACAGTTCGTATACCTTACAAAGATTATGATAAAATAATACAAATACATAGAAATATATCCGGTATCAGGGATCTAAATTGCTGCCGGTACCTACTCTGCAAAGAATTCACCAAATTTATTTAGGTATGCTGTTTTCTTAGTTTCAATGTTCTAGAGTTGATGTAGGTAACTTTGTGTATGAACTCCTCAGAATGACATTCACCGATGTCAATATTGTTGTCATAGCAACATTTTGTTATTTTTGTGAGTATTAGTATTAAATCAGAAATATACTAAATACACTGATTTATAGTTTTATTTTAATTTTTTCATTATTTAAAATGACGAAAGAGTCATTACGAATGTTAAGAAAAAATAAATTAGCTACATATTATTCACATGATCAAAATGAGTGAGTATATTATAATGGTTGATTTATATTATATTGTTTTTGACATATTTTTTTTTGTAACGTAAGCTTTCCTAAAGTAATTATTAAAAATAAAATATTTTAATACGCGTGAGTAAGCAAACAATGTTTCTGATAGAATAAATTAATAAATTCTTTATGTTTTATACTTTCCAGATTATCAGATGATTAGATGATTAGTGACTTTAAAACGGTGATGGAGAATTACTAAGACTTGAATTATCATTTGCAAATGTAAGTACATAGTTCTTAACTGATATCCTGATATTTAGGTATATAGTAAAATCAGCACGTATTATCTTATTTTCATGTTACTATTTCAAATAAGCTGATATATGAATACACGCAACATGTTTGAATCTCGGATACATATGTATGTTTTAAAACAAGCTTTGGTACAATTATTATTATTTTATTTTATGTATTTATTCATGATGCCATTCACTAGTTTGCGAATGATTTAAGTATTCCATAAATATAATAAGTAATAATATAAAATTAGTTTGTGAATCAATAGTGAGAAAATGGTTTAATGTAAAAATAGATCTCAGCATGCATTTGATTTTTAGATTATTATGAGTATTCGAAGTTTTCTAAATATGCATATTATATATTTACATATTTGCAGAAACCACTTTGCATGTATGGTTACTATGGAAACATATAATATTTATATTTTGACATTCCATTTCCACGTGCAATTTTAGCACAAAGACATTGTACTTTAATAAGACTGTGCATTATTGGCCGGTTTCAATAATCTATCTATCCGCTCCTGTCGATTGAAATCTATTGTGTTCTATATTTTGAATCATACATTTCAATCGATAGTCACGGATAGATAGGTTATTGAAACCGGCCATAAGACACGATTACACATTAAATCACTTTATTGCTATAATTTTGTTTTATTTCGATGATGAAAAAATACTCTGCAAATATATGGACAGATTGTAAATTTATCCTTGGATTATGATGACTCAAATCTTTTTTTGTGATACTAAAGATGCATGAATCATTCTCTCCAAATCCCGGCCTTTTTGTTGTTTGCAATTTAATGGTGGAGTCAAAAATAATAAACAAGTGAAAAACATATTAAATATTCTTTTATACTTTTGCAGCACTGGTGCCACAGTCGCCGTTTCTTAAGGCAGCCATCATTGTCACTTAATTTGACGTCCCAGAAGAAAGAATAAATTATGGTCAACTCAATGCAGAATGGTGCAACAAATTATGGATAAACTCAAATATACCTACTTTACGTGTACTTTTTAAGGTGTATAATATAAATTATAATTGTTGCAGAATAAAACTGAGTATTATTAAAAAAAAAGTATTTGAGTACTTTATTGGAAATATACCCACTTATACGCCCACATATATGTACATACAACAAGGTAGACATGTAAAGCTAATAAGCTTTTTTATGACCAATGATTTGATGAATCTATCTATACCCTCACGCCACATCCCATGTGGAGTAAGCAGAGAGAAGGGAACGCCAATTAAGTAAACACCTACCATTATCCAGCAAAAATAATAATAGTCTACCTACCTACGTGTTTGCTATATTGATGTATAGGTATATGTAGGCCAATTTATTACTTTTAGGGCATGAATGCTCTCTCGCAGGTGGGCCTTGGTGACCTCTGGTGCATCAATTGCATTATACATGCCGTTTTTTCAATGGAGTGCACAATCTTGTTAAAAATTATGTCTTTGTACGCAATGATTTTTGTGTCATTTGGTGTCATAGATAATGAGTGAAACATACATCACGTACGTCGCATTTTTTATCTCCTTTTTCACTTACCGCAAAAAGAGAGACAGTGATTTTTTAATGTTCGTAGTTTTTCGGACATAATATTAACTATATTTACGTGTGTTAGTGACCAAGTGGTGTATAGATAATGAGTGAAATATACTTCATTTCTTTATCTCCCTTTTCACTTACCGCAAAAAGAGAGACAGTATTTTTTTAATGCTTCGTAGTTTATTGGTTCGTACGTAGTTTAAAAGTTAAAATTTGGAGTAAACACCTGTTTTTAGGCAATTTTTTGCAAATAGTCGAACGATTTCAAATTAAATTCTGGCTGTGAAGTCCTGTTAATAGTTTTTATTTCTTTGGTAGTTTTTAGTATATTGTCATGGGAGTCTTATAATTTGGTATCGTTAGAATGGTACTTGTGTTGCCATCTATCGAAATCCTGTGAAAGCCCTGGCCCCCTATCCTGAGATAACGTAAATACCTTTTTGATATTATCATAAAAACAGATTCCTTCTTCTTGATCCTCTTCCGGGGAGTCAGCCATTTTGGCAGTCTCCTGTTGTTCGTCTTCGAATAGAGAACAGCGGGAACTCGCTCAAACAAAGATATTTCTTTTCTTCTTCAACATACTGTGAGTGTCGCTTTTATAATGTAGTTCAGTATTAAAAAATGTGAATTGTTTTGTTTTGTGTATTCATAAACTGTGTAACCAATTCTTCTGCAATAAACTGATCGTTCCACATCATGCCAGTGTTTTCACTTCAAACAACCACATAAATTTTACCCAACGAAAAACCCTGAGAGAGTCACTGAAATCTGCCGATTATGAGCAGGCTGGGGAGGCAACGTTACAGAGTGGCGCCTCCAACGTGATGGCCTAATTATTGTGGTGTTTGTTGTGTTTGGAGTGAATTTAACAGTGCATAAATAATAACATTAAATAGTGCGTAGTTAAGTTCGTTACGTATCACGTGACCCACCCATGTTTCCATGTATCACCAACACACACACACTTCTCTAGAATGTTCGATCAAAAAACAGTTGAAATTCTCCCATCATCGCAACAAGACTGTGCAACTGTCGTCTTTGCTCTTCGAAAATTTCACCGCATGACCAATAAGGACTATAATGGTGCTTCAGTGAATATCTGAGTTAAATAAACAGTGCTATAAATAATAAAAACATTTTAATAATTAAATAAGTGAGTTTTGAATTTTCGCCTCACCACAACAAGTGTACATCGTAAATTTCCAATGCATGACAAAAAAAAAAAGGTTGTGTTAGTGCTTCAATGAACATTTGAATTGATAAATAGTGTAATAATAACCACATTTTAATTAATAAATAATCAAGTGCGTGATACATTTGCGCGCCCTCAAAAACTCATATAATAAAGAAAAAACCGTTACATCAACAAAGAAAAAATGAACGAGTCCATTTATTTGAATTATAAACAGTGTTAAAATAAAAACAATTTAATAATAAATATATGCGAGATACATTTATGATCTTCAAAAAGAAATCCGCTATATTGCAAGTACGATCAGATATTGATAATGAATGGAGAATTTAAGAAATAAATACAACAGGAAATTGACAAGATTGTGAACAGATACTCCAAACTTTCCTAAAGACGTCCAGATAATTTCCTTCTGATGAGATGAAGATCTCCAACGTTACAATCTCTTAAGAAGCCTGCTACCACCACTACGAAGGATGTCCAGAGCGGAATTTTCTTCCTTGACGGTTCCTGACCTCCTATAGAAGGAAGGATGTTCCATGTTTTGTCATCTAGATCTGACGTTTCTTCGAGGCCTTCTTTATCTACACAGAGAACCCTTGATGCTTGATGGTTTTGAGGATGATGAAATAAATGCTTCCTTCATTCGTAATAGACAACCTTAATCATCTAACTACTACACAGGTTTTTATGAAAGAATTTGGTGTTGTTTTTCGTTCATTTTGTAATGAAATATTTTATATACCTACTATAGATACAGTTTTTACATGTTGTTCCATGCTTTGCCTTTTGTGCCAAAGAGATTGTAAAAATTCCAGTTTCAATTTTGCATAGATTCAAGTGATACTAGCCAAGTTCATTTTGCAAGTATTAGAGGAATTTTTTTTTGTTTGTTCATGTAAAGTTCTATACAAAAAAAAAAAAGTAAAAATAAGAGTTGTAAATTTATAATAAATGCCTAGTTTGTGAAATAGTCCAAGTAAAGTTTTTCTAAATCTGGTTAAGTACACTTAAAAATAAAGAAATCAAAATTAAATTCATTGTACAGGTACTTACCTAGCGTGAATATCACGCGGGCTGTGTAATATTTATGTATGGTTTGAAGTGAGATGACCATAGACCTCAATATTGCTAGAAGAGGCTTAAAAAAAATAAAAAAACAAATTTGAATAATTACCAATAATTCTTTTACTTATATGCTGGAATTGTTAATTTTATGATATGTAATGTATGTAATGTTATGTCTCCGATATTTCCAGGGAATGTCAAACTTTCCAGCGGTTTCCAAACTTTAACAATTTAAAAAATATTGTTATTAATTTTTTTTTCCGAGTCTTATCAAAGGACAGAACTTCCAAACATTTTTTTAATATCCAATGGTTCCCAACTGTTGAGATTTGATGTTACAAAGGTTGCCAAACTTTTTTTTAACATTTATTTTTTTGCTTTGAGGAATTTTTTTTTTGGATTCTTAGTAGGAGTCCATATTTCCTAGAGCAATTTTCAAACCAAGGTGTCCACTGTTTCTCAACTTTTTTTTGTTTTGGGAAAAATTTTTTTTTTCCTCTTTCAAAGAATTTTTTTTTGAATTCCTGCAAGTCCATCGCAATCTATCCAGCGCTGAAGATTGGTACGTATGATCTTTTGTCTTGTTGATTATTATTTGCCAATTTTCTTTCAGATCGTCAGTGCAAAACGTTTTGCATGTGCAATTTTCTATTTCTCCTGTATAAGGATCAACTTATAAAGGAGAACCGTTTATTATTCTATTGTCATTGCGAGTTAGAATCTCAAAATGTCGGGATCATCTTTTATGCCTATTTCGCGAGTCAATGTATCCAATTCCCGGACTCTTAAACACGCATTAACCCAGAGAGGTATAACGCCCAGCCATTCTCTCGCTGATCTTAGGGCTCAGTGTGTAAGTTTCAACAATAAGATCTCTGAGATGCCTCCATCAATTGAGAGTTCTGATTTGTCCAGGGAAGCCGGTTCCAATTGTGCCATTACTACGGAAACTGTTAACCTCAGCCATCCCAATTCTCCTGCACGCACTCTGTCCTTGGATACTCCGCGACGTCAAACTACTTGTGTGCCTTTAAATATCAATTTTTCTTCTTGGCCCATTCCTATCTTCAACGGTGAGGGTGATCTCATCGAATTTTTTACTCGATTAGAGGAAATATGTCTGTCTCGAAGATTCGACATAGCTCTACTGCCTACTGTTCTTCCAGAATTTCTAACCGAAAAAGCTCTAACCTTTTATCGAGCTGCTCGACTCAACACTTTGTGTTGGGAAGATCTGAAAACCACCTTCCTCGACCGCTTTGATAACGAAAGTATAACTTCTGAGCGACGAATGAATATATGGTGTTCCAGGCAATCACCTTCTGAAACCGCATCCGATTACATTTCGCGTGTCACAATGATGAACAGAAGTCTGAAATCTCCTATTAGAGATTCGGAAATTCTAAAAATCGTTAAGAAAGGTCTTAGAACAACTTTTGCGGCTGCCATAATTGGTGCAAATCCTTCCAACATAATTGATTTGGAGCAAGTATGTACTGGATTCGAACGTCTCACTCTTGTCACCTCTTCTTCTATACCTGCAACCTCAAATAATGCACCTCCTCCTACTCGCCCAAAGGTCGCATTTACCCATGATACACGTAGGAACAATAATTGTTACACTTGCGGTAAACCAGGACACCTAGCCAGAGATTGTAAATTTAAAATGCCAACTCCTCGTACCTTTTATCGACCCCGTCATTTCTCTACAATTTCTAATGTCAATGCTTCTAACACCTCACGAATTTCAATGCCTAATTTAAGTATGCCTCCTCCTAACCTGTCTCGACGTCCAAAAAACTTGTAAACTACCGGTCTTCTGCTCGTCCTTCTCCTGGGAGGAGAGATGCCGAGTGGTCAGACTGGTTAGCCTCTGTTGAACTATTCCATCTTACCTGTCATTTAAACGAAGTTGCCATTACCAGTGGTTCGGACAATCGTCCTCACATCAATTTTAAAATTCGCCATGTTCCCTTTAGAGCTCTCTTAGATACTGGAGCTGCAGTGAATATATTGGGTAGAGATACTTATAAAACTTTTACAACCTTAGGCTATACCCTGCAACCCTATGTTCAAACATTGTTTGGTGTTAACAGTTCCTCTTTCCAGTCTATTGGAAAGATCATTCTTCCTCTTTGCTTTGATAACAAGACTGTTCATGTTACTTTTATTGTGGCCCCTTCTGTTTCTCATGGAATAATTTTGGGTGTCCCATTTCTTGAAAACTCCGGCTTAGCACCACGACTCTTTCCGAATAATAATAATTCTTTGACAAATCCAATAGCTAGTAAACACATATTTGTTACATCTTCGTCTCCTTCTTGCCTAGTTTCTGCCAATAATCTTACTCCAGCACAATGTTCTGAACTGAAAGAAGTCAAAGAACTATTCTCAACGATTTCTTATGAAACCAAAGGCTTAGGTCGTACCCATCTTATAAGTCATGTTATCGACACGGGCGATAATCTGCCTGTAAAACAGAAAACTTACCCACAATCACATGTCAGAAGAGAACAACTTTGTACTGAAATTGATGCCATGTTAAAAATGGATGTAATCGAACCTGCCCGTAGCCCTTGGCTAAATAATGTTTTTATTGTACCCAAAAAAGATGGTACTGGTCGATTTATATTAGACCCTCGTAGATTAAATGACGTCACTAAGACCGACTGCTATAGACTTCCCAATATCAATCGCATATTAGATAACCTTCGTGATACCAAGTTTCTTACAAGTCTTGATTTAAGTCACGGTTTTTGGCAATTGCCCCTATCACTCGAAAGCCGTCCAAAAACTGCCTTTTTTGTGGAAGGTAGAGGACAATACCACTTTAAAGTCACCCCGTTTGGACTGAAGAAAATACCTGCTGAAATGCAAAGACTCATGGACAAACTCTTTTCTGATCTTGGTGATCATGTTTTCTGCTATCTGGATGATATCTTAATTTGTAGTCCTACATTTGAATCTCACATTGCCTCCTTGAAGACCGTATTCCAACGCTTAAATGAAGCCAATCTTACTATAAAGTTAAAGAAATCTGTTTTTTGTAAAGATTCATTAAAATATCTTGGTCACGTCATCAACCAAGACGGTATTACTACCGACCCCGAAAAAATAAATGTAATGTTAAATTATCCACGTCCCACTTCAACTAAAGAACTAAGAGGTTTCCTTGGAATGTGTTCTTACTATAGACGTTTTATCAAATCATTTTCTGCTATTGCCTCTCCTCTTTGCAAATTGACAAGTAAGAAGTTTAATAAACAATTTTCTTGGAATAATGAAGCCGAACAATCTTTCATTGCTTTAAAATCTGCCATGATAACGGCCCCTGTATTGAAACCCCCTGACTATTCGCTACCTTATATACTTACTTGCGATGCTAGTGCAATAAGCATAGGTAGTTTCCTTTCACAAAAATCTCCTGATGGAACTGAGCATGCCATAGCTTATTTCTCCCGTAAACTTTCTGATACTGAACAACATTATTCCACTACTGACCGCGAATTACTTGCTGTCGTAGACTCTGTACATCATTTTCGTAGCTACTTAGAAGGTACTCATTTTACCCTTATGAGCCATCATGGATGTTTGAAATATCTAAAAACCATTTCTTCTCCCAGCGGACGTTTAGCCAGATGGGCTATGCGTCTATCACAATACAGTTTTGATTTTGTTTATAAGAAAGGTTGTGAAAACAAACTTGCTGATGGACTCAGTCGAATTCCTGTTTCTGCTTTCACTTTTCCTTCTGTTTATACCAATGTCTCCGATCCATGGTATCGTAAAGTTTACAAATCTTGTGAAGAAAGACCTCAAGACTGCCATAATTTCATGTTAGAGGATGGTCACCTCTATAGATACTGTAAAAATAAGAAACCTAATAATTCTTCCCCAGATTCTTCATTTTGGAGACTTGTTGTGCCTTCTGATCAACTTGAACCTTTAATTTCAGAATTTCATGATAACAATTGCCATCCTGGAGTTTTAAAAACTCACGCCTATCTCTCCCAAACTTTCTATTGCCGTGGTTTATTGTCCACCATTAAGGATTATGTAAAGCAGTGCCAAACATGTAAGGCATATAAACATAATAACCAAGCGCCTCATGGATTAATGAAAAACCCAAAACCCGTCACTAAACCTATGGAATCATTGAGTATTGACCTGGTAGGACCATTGCCCATGTCATATAAGCGCAACGTGCATATCCTTACTGTTGTAGATATTTTTACCAAATATCTTTGGGCTTTTCCACTACGAAACCCGACGGCTAAAGAAATAATCAAATTACTCGAGGAACGAATTTTTCTTCCCTATTGTATTCCGCGGTGTGTTGTCTTGGACAACGGCCGACAGTTCGTTGCTAAAGAATTTAAATCATTTTTACATTCTTATGGGATCAATGACTTGTTTTATAATGCATATTATCACCCACAGAATAACCCCGTTGAAAGATACAATTCTACTCTTCTTACTGCTCTTTCTATATTGGTAGAAAATGATCAACGTTCTTGGTGTTCCATGCTTCCAAAAATCTGTTCTTGTATTAATAGTACTGTAAATGTAACCACAGGTTACACTCCCTATTTCCTTGTACATGGTACAGAATATGTTCCTCATGCCTCCTTCCATAGAACTGTCAATGCCTCTGATAGTGGTACCTTAGAAGCATTTGCCGAACAACGTCAACGTCGTTTATCAGAAATGAACGCGCTTTACGACGAAATTTCCTCCTCATTGACCAAGGCTTTCCATCGTAATGCCGATAGATATAACCTTCGTCGCAAAACTCTTCGTCTGGACATAGGTCAAATTGTCTGGAGAAGGTCATTCGTTCATAGCAACGCTGCGAATTATTTTTCAAAGAAATTGGCACCTCGTTTCATCAAGTCTCAGGTTCACCGAATCATATCCCCTAACGTATACGAGCTATACGATGTAGATACTGGAGCAATGGGAAACTATCATGCAAAGGATATCATTAAATTCTGAGTCCTATGTATGTGTTTCTACAATTTTTTTTGTGTATTTCATTCTGAATGCATATCCGTCAATATAAACTTGTAATTTTGATAAAATATGAAGAAATTATGTAAAAATGTAATGTTTTCTTGGGCTGCAATTTTCATGAATAAAAAGAATTATGTCTATACATCACAGGTCAATGTTAACCCTTGGTTACTACTCAAGGGTCAAAATGACCCTGTAACATTTGGAAACAATTTTTTCGTACAATAACTCTTAGACAACTCCACTTATAATCTCGTGTATTCTCAGCATTGCATCTGTTCTAGCTCATGGTATTTGTATTCAGCCATCTTTTTCAAATTTCTCGCCATAACAACAGTGACAGGGTCATATTGACCCTTGAGTAGCATTGGCGTCAGTAAAAGAAAATTATTTGTTTTAGTATAAATTGTTTTCTTTTGTGTAAAATTATTATTATTATAAGATATTTTTATACTCCATTTAATCATAGGTTTTTGAAGTATTTTTATTTGTTTTATTATTTACTTTGGATGTGTCTTTGCCGCAGATATGGGTAAAAAAATATGTTTACAAACAAAAATATTGATTAATTTTTATTAATTTTACGTACATATTTTTTTATATTTATTTTTATTGATGCCGATGTTTTTACCTATATGATTGATTTTACATGTTTATACACCCAATTTTCAATTATTCTTCTTGTACCTATTTTTAGAATTTTCAATTTATCAATTTGCCATTTGTGTGCCTACATGTTTCTGTTGCCGTAATTTTATTTGATTTATTTATTTTTATTTATTTTATTTAACAATAATTATACAGACATTACAATACATAGACTATTTGATAAAACTTAAATCTAAACATCCTCCTTATAGAGACAAGTCTCGTGTAAAGGAGGGTATGTTGTTGTCTGTACTTACTCTGTAATTTTATTTGATGTTTTCTACTTCTGTTTAGGTAAAGTGTAGAGTCTTGATTGGTTTACGTATTATAAATATTTATTGTTGAATTATATTTTGAGATAAACTGTATGACTCTGTTACAATAAAATAAAATAAAAATTATAATATTGTGAATGCCTTGTTTGATGGTAGTGGTTTTGTAAAGGAAGATATTTACGCAAATTCAGGTGTTTCTGCTTCTGCTGTCTCATCTCTACCTTTTACACCATGAAGTCAAATAAAATATACATTCCAAGACAATTTATACAACATAATGGATAGACCAACAAGGGGTGGTGGAGTGGCTCTGGCAGTAAATAATTCTCGTTTAAAGTTAGCCAAACGCATGCAATGCTTGGAGACGGAATCTGGAGAGGACCTCTGGGTCAAACTCGTCTTTGGTCAGTACGTTTTAATTGTTTGTGTTGTATATTTTCCGCCAGGTTCAAGTCCTGAAATTTTTAGGACATTTTACTCGAAAGTGGAAGCTCAACGTGAGAATCTTCAGGGAAAGAATATTGTTGTCTTGGGGGACTTTAACCTTTATTCTTGTAACTATCCCAAAGATGAGCATAAATATATATTGAATCTGCTAAACTTGAAACAAGAAAATAAAGTGCTTAACAACCGGGAGAGAGTCCTAGATCTAGTTTATACCAATATAAATTCTTCTCTGGTTAGCATTCGCAAACATGATTTTCCTCTTGTTGCTGAAGATCCTTCCCATCCTACTCTTGATATTATGCTCACGATTTCTCACAGGAGCAAGTATTGCGATAATGGCATGAAACGAGGTCAAGAGCTTGAAGAACCTAGGAGATGGAAATTTCGCTACAGAGACATCCCGGCCTTTGTCGACTCTCTCTCGGTATGTTCATGGCAAAGAGTTTATGATTCTGAAGATGTTAATGTCGCAGTTGATGAATTTTATAAAATTATTTATGCAACATTTGATGAATGTTTTAGAAGTGCTGAGCAAGGTCAACGTAATGGTTTTCCGACGTGGTTTTCAAAACACTTGATTGATAGTATCAAGGAGAAGTCGTTCTGTCACAAGCTTTGGAGGAAGACGGGCTCAAATATAATTTATGAAAGGTTCAAGCAGAGGAGAACTTTGGTAAAAAGACTGATAGAGTCTGACTATAGTAAATTCATAGAAAGATCCGAAAGTCAGATTGCATCCAGTCCTGCACGTTTCTGGAATTTCGTAAATAGTAAAAGGAAAAGCAACCACTAACCTTCTTGTATGTATCTTGAAGGAAGACCATATGTTGGTGATGAAGAAATTGCTGAAGGATTTGCATCTTATTTTTCGTCAGTCTTTGGGGTTGCCTCAGATGAAGATGATGACTCATTTCGTGGCGGTTCCATGATTGACTCGCTAAGCGTTGATTTGCCTCGGATTTCTCATTCTGATGTTAGATTTAGTTTGCGCCGTTTGAAGCCAAAGTACTCTTCTGGACCTGATGATGTACCTCCTTATTTATTGAAGCACGGAGGTGATGCCTTGGTTGATGTTCTCACATTTTTGTTTAATATGTGTATAAACTCGAAGCAGGTCCCAAATCTCTGGAAAATTACCAAAGTTACCCCAATTCTTAAGAAGGGCGATTCGACAGAAATTCCTAATTATAGACCAGTGGCAATACTATCAGCTCCAGCCAAGTTGTTCGAGATGATCTTGCATAAACATATTTACAGTAATTGTGAGCATATGCTCGTTGATGAACAGCATGGATTCCGCCCCACACGTTCAACAGTCACTAATTTATTGTGCTTTAGTACTTTTGTTTCCAAAAGTTTAGATCAGAGAATACAGGTCGATGCAAATTATAATGATTTTGAAAAGGCTTTCGACAGAGTTGACCATCGAGTTCTACTGGGCAAGCTTTCCCGACTTGGATTTTCTTGTGGTTTTACCGAATTTTTCTCTGACTACTTCAGGAATAGAAAACAGTATGTTGCAAGTGGAAATAAAACCTCTAGTCATTTTTTAGCTACATCAGGAGTGCCTCAGGGCTCCAATTTGGGACCTTTGCTATTTTCGTTATTTATCAATGATATTGGGGTTGATATTCGCTTTTCGGAATATCTTCTGTTTGCCGACGACCTTAAAATTTTCAAAAGAATAGAGTGTACTGAGGATGCATTGAGGTTGCAATCGGACATTGATACTGTCGTAGATTGGTCATCCAGAAATAAACTTCCGTTTAGTGTGCAAAAATGTAATGTTATGACATATTCGCGATCCAGTCAGCCAATTGAATACGATTATTCGATGAATGATTTACCACTTTCTAGAGTTGAAAGATGTAGGGATCTTGGCGTCCTTTTCACTCGTAACTTTAATTTTGGGGAACACATTGTTGAACAAACCAACAGAGCTTTTAATGTTCTGGGTTTTGTATTGAGGCATTCGAAGCATTTTCGCGAACAAAATACGGTGACCCTGCTTTACAATACGCTTGTGCGAAGCATTCTCGAATCGGGATCAATAATTTGGAGTCCTCATGAAGACTCGTACATTTTGATGCTGGAAAGAGTGCAAAAGCGGTTTTTGAGGTGGTTATATCATTTTACATATGGTTACTACCCATATCTGTTTCCATCTGCATTCGTAATGGGCAGTCTTGGATATGACACCCTTGAGCATCGTAGGAGCGTGTTTTACGCGAGGCATTTTTTCAAGTTGCTGAATGGTATAATTAGTAATCCGAAGGTACTGGGAGAGTTTAATTTTTATATACCGGCGTCCTATAGTCGTTCACGTCAGCATATGCTGTTTTATCCACCTACAAGCCGAACAAATATTCTCGCAGAGTCACCAGTGGCTAAGGCGGTTAGATTGTTTAATATCATTTCTCAGAATGTGGACATATTCCATGTAACATACGGAGAATTTGTAGTAAAAGTGGAAACTATTTTGTAAATTTTTGTTTTCTCTGGGATCGCATTGGCCGAAGGCTGTAATGGTCCCAGTAGAGTATGGTGTTGTTTTCTAATAATAATAATAATAAAATAAGAGATTTATACCACAATTTATACCACAAAAAAAATACCCTGGCAATTGCGTATGATGACATCAAGGGTGTTGAAAGTGCCACTGTTTGAAAGATCTATTCCAGTTGTTACTAAAGTTGTATTTAAAAGGAAGCGTTGAAATATTTTCTCGTATAAAAAAAATCGGAAAACTTACAGTGCTTGTTCTTCTTGTAAAATTTCAATTTTCAACAAATGCTTAATCATTGCATGTCCAAACTGTTTAAATAACAATTAATTGTGTATCATTTAATTGCAAAGTTTATATTTTTAAATAATTAGTTAGTTTTATTTCAATACTGCTATTCATAAGCAAAAAAATAAAAGTTTTATGGGAGGGTCAGGATGACCCTTGAGTAGCATTCGTGTAACATTTATATTTGAGTAGTAACCAAGTGTTAATAGTGAATTTTGTATGTAATAAAAATATAAGACCCTCATAAGAAATTATATTTACAGTCATAGTAATGTCAAAGGAATTATCTTTTTTTTCCTTCTTTAAATCAAAATAAATTAAAATACCGTTAATAGTCAAACATTTGGTTTTTCTACTCTTCAAGTACTTGTAACTTTTGCAGCCCATGTTATTGTAAACTTTTAGTTAAGAAAACTCATAGAGGCTCTTCAAGATTCCGCTTCTGTGAGAATTTTGAATTGTTCGAATCTTGTGGCGCCCTTATATAATTTTTTTTGTATGTTTTGATCACCTTTTGTTTGCGCCCGTGGATGCATGAAGTTGCCTTTATCATCTCACATGCTAGCCGCTTTCAGTAGCAACGTGTTCACAATAATCTGAACCCATCCACTGTCGCAGACAAAGGACATACAACATGTTAGTTTTAAGGAATTTTGTACTGTATAACTGATGTAATTTTGACCCTCCAGTATACGAAAGTATACGAATTCTTTTGTTGTTTTCCTTAAATTTATGTGTGAACTCATGAATCACTGAGTTATGTGGTAACTGATTTATTTATTTATTTATTCATTCCTTTATTTTTAAGTGCATTGCTGATGAATGACCTATGACAGATGATGAATGCGAGGTACGAAAGAATGAAGTATACATAAAAAAAACGGCCGATAAAAGATGAAGTATGAAAGTGCGTGAAAAGTTACCACTAATTCTCTTAGTTTATCAAATCATTAATGTAAAATCTTAAATTGAGGATCAAAGTTGCATCGGTTAAATTGAAATAAGTCTATTGTTTTCAATCTTTAGTGTGCATGGTTTTGTAAATAAATTATATGGCAAGGTTTCTCACATGGTGTGAACCTGCTGGCCATTTTGCGGCAATTTTACTGTATGGAATGCGTACCCTTACAGTAATTTCTATTTGCCTAGTATGAATGTTAAGGAGTCACTGGATGATTCGCCATCTTCCATGTCCATCTCCTGATTTAGACTGATATAGAGGTATGACTAATCGTCCTACCCTAATACAATCAGTTCTAACTCAAATTTATCTTAGTTAATTTCAATTTTTTAATGCCCGACAAGCTTATTGTCCAAGTGAGGTTTGAGGACGCTCAAACAGAAAAAATTCATACAGGTCGCTTAGAGAAGCTCTGCGCGATAGGTTTGGTACCTGATATTAACCATTTGCCTGTATGAAGTTGGTGGAAGTTTCCACAAGAGAAAAATGCTATAGGGTAAAGGATTACCGCCCTTATAATAGAGGTAGATCAGATGTAATTGTAATGGATACCTCCTCTTGGAGTAAAGAAAAGTGTTTGTAAAATTGTTGAAGGTTTTGTTGTATTATGTAAAAAAAAAAGAATTTAATAATTTTGTTTGTCTTAAGCATGTAAAGGTTTACCTAGAAGTATGGCGAGAACATTGTCTACGATCCCGTATCCGCGACCTGTTCTGTCGGCGCATCTTCCTGGTCCCTTGCTTGCTTGAGACATGTCCATTTGTAAAGAAATAGTTAAGAATTTGTTACTAATGTCTGTTTTGATAAATTGTATCTTTGTTTTGACACTCACAGTATTGTAAGATCTTTCTTATCTCTGACACTCACAGTATTGTAAAACCTTTCTTATCTCTGACACTCACAGTATTGTAAAATCTTTCTTATCTTTGACACTCTTAGTTCTGTAGAATCCTTCTTATTACTGAGTTTGAGACTTTTCTTTTTTTTTATTTTTTTTCTTTAAAAGACAACTTGAGATGGTGTCATGGGAGTCTTATAATTTGGTATCGTTAGAATGGTACTTGTGTTGCCATCTATCGAAATCCTGTGAAAGCCCTGGCCCCCTATCCTGAGATAACGTAAATACCTTTTTGATATTATCATAAAAACAGATTCCTTCTTCTTGATCCTCTTCCGGGGAGTCAGCCATTTTGGCAGTCTCCTGTTGTTCGTCTTCGAATAGAGAACAGCGGGAACTCGCTCAAACAAAGATATTTCTTTTCTTCTTCAACATACTGTGAGTGTCGCTTTTATAATGTAGTTCAGTATTAAAAAATGTGAATTGTTTTGTTTTGTGTATTCATAAACTGCGTAACCAATTCTTCTGCAATAAACTGATCGTTCCACATCATGCCAGTGTTTTCACTTCAAACAACCACATAAATTTTACCCAATGAAAAACCCTGAGAGAGTCACTGAAATCTGCCGATTATGAGCAGGCTGGGGAGGCAACGTTACAATATTTTAGTATATTTTAGTATTTAGTCGGTAATCGGTAGATAAAGTATCGGGTACATGGGAAAAGTACCCGATACTCAATGATTCGAAATTAATTGTCGGTACAAATACCGGGTATATTGTAGAAAAAAGTACTGCGAGAAAATATTGTTTAAGAAAATCGAGGAGTTTTTGAAATACTTCAAATTCCTATATCATTTAGAAAATTCGGCGAGGGGGGGGTAGAAATTTAAGTGTGTATAGCTTTTGTTGTCAGTAGTCGGTATGAAAGTATCCGGAAAGTAACAACAGTCAATACAAATACCGGGTATTTTGTAGAAAAAATTGCTTTAGAAAACCGAGGAGTTTTTGAAATACTTCAAATTTCTATCATCATCTCGCCCTCAACGCTCCTCTCGGGAGCACAGGGCAGAAACCAGCCTCCTCCATTCATAGCGTCTCTGTGCCAATTGCGTCACCTCTTTCCACGACATTCCCTGCGCTCTGATATTGTTGTCATAGGAACGGTGTATTGTGAAAGAGGGACGCCCGGGCCGACGGAAGAACAGTGCTCTTTTTGGCCAACTATCATTGGGCATTCTCAAAACATGTCACAGCCAGGACCATCGTCTCTCCTGTATTACGGAGATTATAGGTCTCTGCTGGGTGCGCCGGCGCACTACATCATTTGTAACATATTGAGTCGCATTCAAAAACCAGCGTTGGCGTCTCTGAGAAAGCGGGTTTGTACCTTGCAAGTCCTGTTCGGACGCAATTTTCTGTGCCAGATGCGTACTCCAACAGTCGCAAGAGTTCAACTCACCGCTCGCATGTTGCTTCATTGACTACGAAAAAGCTTTTGACAGCCCCCACAGACCAACCATATGGAAAATACTGGCTGCGTATGGCATCCCGCCCAAGGTGGTAACCATGATCAAAGCCCTGCATATGGACTCTGAATGTTCTGTCAGAACATCAAGTGGTCCAACTGACACCTTCAGGATCACCACTGGAGTCCGGCAGGGCTGTGTATTGGCACCTTTTATCTTTTCATAATTATGGACTACCTGCTCAGCTTGCAGTGTTCTCTGTAGGTGGAGGGTAATTTTTCCCGGATTATTTTAAAAATTGATTTCCTGGGAATCCCGGGAAATTCATAATTATATTTATTAATATTCAATTTTCAACAAATTTGGTAGAAAAACTCTCAAAACTTGTTGACCCTTTTACAAACATTTTGATTTGATAAAAAAAAATCAAATTTTTGTTACCAATATAAGTTATTTGCTTAAAAAAAACTAAATAGCCGACTGACGAGATTTATTTAGGTACTCTTTGTTATATATAACATAACATAACATGTATAGACATTCACGCAGACCGAGCTAGTCCCACATTAAGATATGAATCTTGTATTATGGGTACTAACACGACGATACACACATATATACAATGCACTAAACACATATACATGTAACACCCAGACCCAGGACAATCTGAAAAAGGTCATTCTTCATTTTGCGCCGGCCGGGAATCGAACCCGGGTCCTCGTGACTCAAAGGCAAGTGCGTTAGCCTCCGCGCCACACCGGTCGTCAAAATACAAATTGTTTACAAAATATATATACCTACTTTTAATTTTTATTCATCCTATCAACCAAATAAATATTATGGATTTTGCCAAAGCTTTTTTAATAAATAAAAATCGAGTTCATTCGGTAATTTTTGACTTGAAAAAATGAGAAATTTTAACAAAAAAATGATTTTTTAAATCGGTTTGTATCCATGAATAAAACAAAAAATTGATAGTTTGCTGCACTAATATTTATAAAAACTATCTAGCTTTTCAAAAGAACATGAAAAATCGTAGGATTCTTAGTACATTGTCGGCCAAACTTTTTTTTTTCTATCATTCTTTTATTACCATTAATATGTGTATGCTGTAGACACACTTAATTGGGGGGTTGGCCTGGCCGAATCAATGTATGTTGTTTTTATTTTTTTTGTGTGTATTTTGTCAACATTCTGTTTGTGTCTCTGATTAATACCTAAATAAAAAAAAATAAAAAAAAACACTCCCCGATTTCGATGTTTAGAATTATGTTTTTTTTCAAACGAATACATTGAAGCTATATAATTAAGTTTTTTTTTAAATTAAAACACTAATATTGGTAATAAATATTTGTTTTTATAATCACATCAAAATGTTCGTCAGATTCAACAAGTTTATTACGACTATTACAGTTAACTAAACAAAGATTTCGGTATCGATATGGCGATCTGCATGACTAATAATTTGTAGGCTTGTGTAGTACATGTACTAGGTACTATTAGGAACTAATTCCCAGTACTGTACTAGAATGAACTATTCCGTATCTTATTCGCTCTTAGTTCTTTTAGTTCATTCATTCCCAATCGGACAGAACTAAAGTAATGCCAGTGACGTTCGGCATCTTCGCTCGGCGCCACTCGGTTTATGTCGGAACTTTAAACGAGTGGGAGTGAGATAGTTGATGTGATGATTCTATAAAGGATATAGTGCCTTCTCTTTTGCTTCTTATTAGTTCTTTTAGTTCAGTGACGTCAAAGAACTAATAAGAAGCACCAAGTACTGTACAAGTACATTCTAGTAGGTAGTATTCTAATACAGAGTGGTAGATAGATAGATTGGTGTTAGACCTTTTTAATGTTTTGTTTTGCTATGAACATTGAAAATGGCGCCAATAAGGACGAAAAAGTATCATTACATATAACTTATATAACGGTGTTGTAAGTTAGTAGACTTACTTAGTTAAAATATTATCCCTTATGAACGTCTCATAAACATATAAAATAATAATGTAGTAGGTACCTACTGAAGATAGCAAAATTATTAAAATTTATTGAAATGAAAATCCAATGCCTGCAAATTATGAAGGAAAATAAAATATTCTCTGAATTTTCTCTTTGTTAGTTACTAAGTATTGATTTTCATAATCACAAAATTACATAAATGTGCATTTCCTATGTATGTACTCTGTATGCATCCTAAATTCTTATTAGAACATGTACTAATTAGTATAATATGCATCCTGTATTCTTATTAGTACATGTACTACATTCATGACTGAATAATTTTGACATGGAAATATTCAGTGAACTAATAGTACTAGAAGAGCGTACTAGCAAAGAGAATATAATACTACTAGTTCCGTAGGACAATTGTACTAGATCAGCAGTGTTACTCTTGATACTCGATCCCAATCACAAAATCGTAAAATTTCAAAATGGTACTCTTGAAATTCGACGCTAGCGCTGAATCGCATTGGAATCGAGTGTTGATTTGAAGAAGATGTGAAATCGTGTAAAATTTGAAAATTGGTACTCTTGACGTCGTTTTGACAGTAACTCGATTTCGTGGGATTGTGTTGAAATCGACTAACTGTCATTACATACACGATCGCGAGAAAGTAACTTTTTTGGAATCGAGAAGAAGTAATTTATTAAATTACTTTAAAAAATGGCTCGTTTGGCATTATTTTTTTATAAATTTGGAAAACCGGCATCAAGTTAATATTCGTCAGCGAAAGAATTTGCGTAGAATAGCAAGATATTCGCAAAATGTGTCTAGCATGAGTGGTGGGGAATTTGTAGTAAATCATAGAATATCAAAAGAAATGTTTCAGGAGTTGTGTTTCAGAATATCAAAAAATATGTTTCAAGAGTAAATTATTTAGAATTCTTTGTAAGTTGTTCATGCAGCTCATGACTTACATAGGTATACAAGCCAGACATGCATTAGCTGTGGAATTCACATCATAGACGAACTGAAAGTACACGTTTCATGTATCTACATATATATCATCATCATCGCCCTCAACGCTCCTCTCGGGAGAACAGGGCAGAAACCAGCCTCATCTATTCAGATCGTCTCTTTGCCAATCACGTCACCTCTTCTCACGAAATTCCCTGCGCTCAGATGTCGTTGTCACAGGAACAGTGTATTGTGAAAGAGGGACGCTCGGGCCGACGGAAGAACAGTGCTCTTTTTGGCCAACTATCATTGGGCATTCTCAGAGCATGACCATCGTCTTTCCTGTATCACAGCATCATTTGTGACAAGTTCATACCATTTTACACCCAAAATCCTCCTAAGACATTAGTTTACAAAACTTAGTATCTATATATTATATGTATATATACTATCTATGTATATATTATAGAATATGTAAACTCTCAAGGTTTGTAAAAATAACAAAATTGTAATTGTGTAATACATAATAATTTTATTGACTATTATACTTGATAATGAAATTATTTAAAAAAAATACTATGTACAAAATAAAAACCATTAAGACATCATGCTTAATAAACAAGTATTTTTCTATTCTAAAACTATTTTCTACTGCATATTGTCTTTGCAATCTTCCTCAAGGCTGATAATACTTGAACAGACTCTGTACGAATGGCAGCACTCCTTTCATTTAAAGATTCGGCACACTGCCCCAATTTTTCAGCAGCTATTTTAAACGCAATCACCGCTAAGCACTCTGCTTTCACCCGTTTTTCTTCGATTAATACGAGTTGCTCTCGTTGTTCCAACCCCTGTGTTCTGGCGAGATGAGAATGTCTTGTTTGGTTGCGGAGACTTCTAACAGCTTGTACCTACAAGTGGGCTCCTACCGGCTTGTAGATGTGGGCTCTGTCTGCTTTGAATGCGTGGACTCCGTCCAGGCGCTGATGGAAAGAAAAAATAAATATAACACTAGTTTATTATTAAAAACAACATTTTGAATTTAAAAAAGGACGCTAGGAGATTAATTGCTACAATTAAGATTAATTAAAATATTAGTGTAACATGCAGTTGACTTGTTTTTTAATTTCAACACTAGTTCTACCTTTATTTACACATCACCCTCGTGGAGTTCACATATAACTTTGTTTATAAGTTAACAAATTAAAAAAATATACATATAGATTCATTTTGATATTAAAATTAATCAGCAACTAAAATAATACTTACGTTTTTGATAATTACAACCAAATATATTCAAACAAACAACGCAACACTGAAATGCATAAACGTCAGAATTGATATTTGTAATGAGTGTTCCATTTACAGAAAAAAATAATCCTAAAATATTATCGCTACGTCAAATTATTATATTTGTTAAGTAGGACAATTAATTATTATTAGTAAATGTATTTGACTTTTTTATGTTTCAAAAATATATATATATACGACTCTCGGATCTCAAGTTTACTTCCTTACAGTTTTTTTTAGTCTACATACAAACGCGACATATAAACAATTATTTATTCCTTATTTGCAGCGAAAATATTTTTAAAATTGCAATAACAAACTCGATACGAACACGATCCCGCGCTTTGGAATGCCAATCTCAATACGATTTCGATCGCGCGGGATTGGGTTCAAGAGTACGGTTTTGAAGTTGAAATTGAGATTGAGATTGGAATCGTGTTGGCATTGGATTAGGATCGAATCGAGTGTCAAGAGTAGCACTGCAGATCGCTCCCAAAAATGACCGAGCAAGAACAAGCCTAATAATTTGTGTTTTTTCCCGGGAAATAAAAATTAGAGGGTTTTCCCGAGTATCTGATGTATAATCCATGTTTATAAACAGTTGCAAACAGGCAAACTATAGTTCAAACTAGCGAAACTGATATTTACATTATTTACGCTCGTCGAGCGAGAGCTTGTCAACATGTTGCAGGCAACTTTTTAATATCTATTATTATACTCTATGAGGCAACTCTGCAACACGCAGTGTTTCCTTCAACACGTTGACAGCAACTCCGCGACGTGTTGAGATAAATGGCCTGCATACTGAAATACCTACTTACGAGAGTAGTGCAGTGTATTAATGTACTCAAACCGGAAGTGGCATTTTGTAGTTCAAATCTGTCCCTAGTACCGTAATTTTTAAATTATTCACTCCTCTAGTAGAGGAAATTATTTTAAAATATGATTCTAAGCAGCATGCCTATATTTTATTAATATATTATATATGAATCATACCAACCAAGATAAAGCGAGAAAAACCTGAAGACAGAACTACTTCTTTGTAAATCTTTGTTAAAACAAATTGCCTTATATTTTAAAGTTCTTATTGGGTAGTAAAAAAAATACCTTGGCTCTTTTCATAACCAAAAATATGATTTAAAATAGAAATAATCAAGATAAGTTTTGAACTTGCGACATCCAGCACTCAATTTATAGTTTTTCCATAATCCTAAAATGAACTATTGAAATATTAATGATATATCAGAATTCAAAATAGTTATATTTGATTCTTATTCCTTACAATGTGATTTTTGTAAATGTTGGGTTCAATAAAAAAGAGAAGTCATGTGATGGTAAATATGTTTATTGAAAATAGAATATTAACATAGCTAGGTGTGATCTGAAAAAATCAAAACATGAGTAAATTAACATATCAATAAAACTATAACATACAGTATTTATTAGTCAACAAATCAAATTATGAAAACATACCAACATTACATACAACATGAAGAATATTGTTAAATTATTTTAAAAATTTTCTACGATACAATATAGTACAATATACATAACTATAAAATGTATAGTACAAAACAATAGTACTATGAATGCTTAAATGAAATGAAATGAAAAATATATATACAATATATCAGGGATGTTGCGGATGTCGATTTTTACACATCCGCGGATGTGAATGCGGATGCGGATTTTTGAAGGCTCACATCCGCGGATGCGGATGCGAATGCGGATGCGGATGTTTAAGATGTTATAGAAAAAAAGCAGGAACTATCTTAGTTGGTAGGCCCCACTGTGACGAAATTGTTGCTAGAATAATATTATGGATTTTTTGGCGAAACATTTTTTTTTTTTTGTTATTTGCAAAAATAAAATAAAACCGGCAAAAATAAAAACGCGTCGGATCTTGACACCAATATTTTCGTTCCCATTGGTAAATGTCAAGTGCGAACGGCACACGCCATTCGCGGCCCCGCCCCATTTCTTTCTTGTCGCAAATTGTCTTACATCCGCATCCGCATGAACATCCGCATCGATTATTGCGGATGCGGATGCGGATGCAGATGTCCAAATACATGCGGAAGCTCCGCATTTGCGGATGCGGATGCGAATATTCGCAACATCCCTGCAATATATAAACTTCGGTGAGCTATTCAAAGACTGATAAAATTTCAACTTTTGGTATAAGTATAATATACAAATACAATCAACGAAGACATTCCAAGTTATCATTAACCTAGTACTTAATTTTGCCTAAGCTTTAGTTTTGGATAAGTTTTATTTTTCTCCAAGCATAATATTTTTCAACTCGTCTAAATGTTATGTTACTCCATAATTACACTCGGTGTCTGGTGCCTTGCCTGAAAAAGAAAAAATGTTATGTAAGTGCGAAGTTATTATACTTCTACTATATATACCATCACGGCATATCCCACAAGTGGGGTAGTCAGCAGACCAGCAGCATGTAATAAACACACAAGCTGTCCTCTCCCTGCCAACAATAAAACATTCAGAATGGGTGGCAAACCTCATTGTTGAATTTAAGATGTAAAATGTTATTATAATATATAAAATTCTACATCCATAATCTATTTCGAAACAGAGAGCATTACGCTCTTATTTAGGACTGGAAATACATAGAATTAAACATGTTGTATTGTTATGTAATTTGAGACAAGTGTTTCTTTCTACTATTGATTATTGATTCCTTAATATTCCTAAATGATATTCTTAAATATTTACAAAACAAAATTTCTTATGTTCTTGAACCTTAATATGTAGATACCATGAATGCCTTTTGGAAGAACTGGAATGATGCGCGAATCAAACAAGTTATACTTTGTGCCATATGTAAATTGATGATTATTTTATTTCATGTATAAGTTGATGGCTCTTCTTGGAGGAGATCATCTGGAGTATTTGAAGTTATTGGCTAGGGATATTTCAGTAGTCTCAATTATTATCGCAGTGTACTACTAACAGTTAAAAAAAATTATCTGACTAAGCCATCATCAGATTGTTTATATAAGTTATGTCATGTTAATAACCGAATCTTGAGTCATTAACAATATCCTTGATGCTGAAATTCAAAATGAAAGTACGCAATGAAGTATGAAAATCCAAGATTACTAAATATTTTCACCATAATACATTTATATAATCAACTCTCACTTTCGAAGAACATTTCAAAAGGTTTAAGTGAGATTCTTTAAGATTGTGATAGCTCTCTGTAAACTTGCGAATACTACTTTCAGACATTTTTAAAACACGGAATTAGTATACTAGTCAGTTTTACACTTTGCTGTCCCATTAATTAGGTACATAAATCACATGCGCGCAACCTATAAAATGTAACACACAATCACGCCATTATTTCATACGGAGAAGCGTCAAACACTTTTTTCATGTTAAATACACTTGTTTTTACATATAAAATAAATTTTAACGTTCACCAAACAAAAACGATCACTCTATAACCTGGTAAGATCGAAATAAGGTAGATTCATTAAGTATAAATTCTACAAACAGTAGATTAACTAATTGAAACTACAGCACCATAATCAACAGTAACCGTCAAGCACCAAAACTTCACCGCACCACTTGCGATCTTTCGCGAAATGGTTTTAGTACGCAGGCCAATATCTTTAGTGTGGCCATGGTGTTGATTCAACCAAAGATATACTATTTAGATCGGTAATTCAAAGAAAAAATTGGTCATGCAGCCAATCAAATTTTGCATCAAGTTTTAAACTGACGCTAACGTCAATACATTCAGTAAGACAATGCATTGCTAATGCTTGAAGGTCATCGATGTTGGAACACAAAAATTCCGAAAAAATGTACCGCTGCGAAATACTGCATCTTAGGGCTTTAGCACACCTCCGCCGCGAAATAGCGAAAGCGAAAACGCTGAGCGGAGTCGTAGTAGCGAAACCGCTTTTAGCTAGTACATTTGCGCGGAACGCGAACAGCGAAATCGTGATACCGAATAAACACTATTACGTACGCAGTAGTGTGAAATTAGTGGAACTAAATTGCATATTATTCCAAAGTAATTATCCGATATTGGCCGAATAATAAATATTGAACTATAATCTATCTATACCAGCACGGCTTTCCCACAAGTTTATTACATGCAGTTGGTCTACTGACTATCCCACATTATCTATCTATACCATCACGGCTTTCCCACAAGTTAATTACAAACAGTTGGTCTGTTGACTACCCCACTATCTATCTATACCATCACGACATCTCCCACAAGCATATTACATGCAGTTGGTCTACTGACTATCCCACTTTATCTATCTATACCATCACGGCTTTCCCACAAGTTTATTACAGTTGGTCTACTGACTACATAGTCACCAACTTCATGTAGCCGTGATGGTATAGATAGATAAAGTGGGATAGTCAGTAGACCAACTGCATGTAATACACTTGTGGGAAAGCCGTGATGGTATAGATAGATAAAGTGGGATAGTCAGTAGACCAACTGCATGTAATACACTTGTGGGAAAGCCGTGATGGTATAGATAGATAAAGTGGGATAGTCAGTAGACCAACTGCATGTAATAAACTTGTGGGAAAGCCGTGATGGTATAGATATATAAAGTGGGATAGTCAGTAGACCAACTGCGTGTAATAAACTTGTGGGAAAGCCGTTATGGTATAGATAGATAGTGGGGTAGTCAGTAGACCAACTGTAATAAACTTGTGGGAAAGCCGTGATGGTATAGATAGATGAAGTGGGATAGTCAGTAGACCAACTGCATGTAATAAACTTGTGAGAGATGCCGTGATGGTATAGATAGTGTAGGGTAATTCCGTACCTAGTGGTCCAGAAATAAATAAAATGGTTGCTCGACCATCTCAGAAAAAATTGATTTTTTTTGTGCTATCACCCCAACATGTTGGTAGTTCAAAATGATAATTATTTTAATTTTATTGATTTTAGTTTTTGTGTGGCGGCCATATTTGTTTTACAAGGTGGAGACATTTTCGCAGTTTAAAGGGTTTGCGAAAACTTGAATATCTCAGATCCTATTTATTTTTTCAACATAAAACTTAAATCAATTTGTTAATAAGAATACAAGCTTTAAGGTTGTAATAAAACATTTTCACCTAAACATAATTCTAAGGGATGAAATTTCAGTCTACATTCTTAACTTTTTTTTGTAAAAACTCCCATTTTCACGGAAAGATTTTGGACGAAGGGAAAGAGTCCACACATTAAAACTTTTTTGACAAACAACTAGATACTAGTTGTGTTGATAAACAAAATTTCAAGTCTCAGACTTGACCCCCCTTTTCAAAAAAAAATTTCAAAATTTGGAAATTCTCAAAATTTACCATTTTACGAGCTCAATATCTCTGGTGGGGGACTAGGTAAAAAATTGAAATATCACCCCATAATAGACCTGTATCATAGTATTATGTGGCAAAAATTTGGAGTTTGAGATTTCACTACGAGCAGAGATATGGTAATCACAAAATGTCCAAAAATTAGTAGGTACTTCAACAGGCATACCGCATCGGCATATAATAGAATATACAATTGTTTACTAATAGTAAATCAATGTATATTAGATAATATTTACAAAATAGAAATCTAATGAGTGCTACAGACGCATGCTGAAGATTCATTGGTCAGAACACGTCGAAAACGTAGATTTGTTAACCAGGGTAGGCGAAAAAAGGCAACTCCTTAAGAATCAGCCAACAACGAGCTAACTGGCCACAACATCAGGCACACAGGACTGCTCATCGTTATCGTGGAAGGTAGGACCGAAGGCACAAATGGCAGAGGCCGACCGAGAGACGCGTACATAGACCAACTGAAGAGGGACATGAACTGTTGCTCATACGTAGAGCTGAAAAAACTGGCTGAGAATAGGGAGGAATGGAGAAGAAAATCCAAACTCGTTGCAGACCAATCCAATGGATTCTAACTCCTTATATAGAAATCTAAGTAGTATAATATCATGTTATATAATTAAATATCTTTATTTTGTGTGGGGGGCGGGGGTTCTAAAACTCAGGGAGAACTAGCAGTCTGAATCATATTTAACCTGTTGGATCTTGTTTGAGCTTGATGATGAAAAAAATCACTTGATTAATCTTATTCCTGGAAAATCTTAATGTGCTACCTGCTATAAACGACTTTTTGTAATAAGAGATAATGGCATCAATAATGACTTGAGGCAAGTAGGTGATTTTATTCCTCTGACGACTGTGATGACGTACTTGTGTCAAAAACTGCCTCATTATACCTCCAGAAAGAAGACATAGTTGTATGCATATATGAAGATCAATGGTACTTTGGAGTTATTGAGGAAGTAAGCATCAACAAAGACCTGATAGTTCACTTTTATGAGCTTGCTAGGCCACGAACCACGTTCAAAGTTTCAAGAGCTGACAAGACCTGGGTACCTATGAATAACATTCAAAGAAAGCTCGCACCAATGGAACTTACAAGTGTGACTGGTCGCTTTCACACTATCACCCCTCAATTGTGCGAGGCGATCTCTAAGCTCTTTGTTGTACACCAAAATTGTATTGGTTAGCAGAAAGAAGTTTGCTTTAAATTTAATGTGTGTATAACAGTAAGCCTTGAGACTTCAAGTTATTTTGTGTAAAATGTCTTTTTTTGCCAAGAACCATGTCACATATTAATCGACTTAATACATTATATTCACATAATACATATTATTTTGATTCAGGTTGCTAGTTCTCCCAGAATTTTAGTCCCCCCCCCCCACACACAATCAAGATATTTAATTATATAAAATGATATTTTACTATGTATTTGGAGTTGCATTTTGTAAATATTATCTAATATACATTGATTTACTATTAGTAAACAATTGTATATTCTATTATATGCCGATGCGGTATGCCCGTTGAAGTACTAATTTTTGGACATTTTGTGATTGCCATATCTCTGCTCGTAGTGAAATCTCAAACTCCAAATTTTTGCCACATAATACTATGATACAGGTCTATTATGGGGTGATATTTCAAATTTTTACCTAGTCCCCCACCAGAGATATTGAGCTCGAAAAATGGAAAATTTTGAGAATTTCCAAATTTTGAAATTTTTTTTTGAAAAGGGGGGTCAAGTCTGAGACTTGAAATTTTGTTTATCAACACAACTAGTATCTAGTTGTTTGTCAAAAAAGTTTTAATGTGTGGACTCTTTCCCTTCGTCCAAAATCTTTCCGTGAAAATGGGAGTTTTTACAAAAAAAAGTTAAGAATGTAGACTGAAATTTCATCCCTTAGAATTATGTTTAGGTGAAAATGTTTTATTACAACCTTAAAGCTTGTATTCTTATTAACAAATTGATTTAAGTTTTATGTTGATAAAATAAATAGGATCTGAGATATTCAAGTTTTCGCAAACCCTTTAAACTGCGAAAATGTCTCCACCTTGTAAAACAAATATGGCCGCCACACAAAAACTAAAATCAATAAAATTAAAATAATTATCATTTTGAACTACCAACATGTTGGGGTGATAGCACAAAAAAAATCATTTTTTTCTGAGATGGTCGAGCAACCAGTGCTGGACCAGCTGATTTGGACTTACCCTGTAGTAATCAGTAGAATAACGGCATGTGGATATTGGCACGGAGAGGATGACTATTATGTTTATTATTGACTGCCCCATATGTGGGAAATTTCATGATGATATAGATAGAGAGAATCTTACTTCACTTAACCGCAGACCCACGCTATTTCGACGTTTGGTCATGGTTTCGCTCCAAAAATCTGTCGAATTGTACAAATACAAAAGCGAAACATCAGAGACTGCGAAAAAACAGGCGGAGATGTGAATGCTTATTTCGTAATCTATGGCGAAACGGTGCTAGAAAGAGATAGATGTATAGAAAACAGTATGTATTTGAGCATGCCATCTCGCTCTTGCGTACGACGCACACGAACTGACAGATTTAAGCGGCGCCGCTTTCTCGATTCCGCCGCGGAGGTGTGCTAACGGCATTAAGGCTTTTAAATTTAGAGGAAGGAAAAATAAAATACGACTGAGTGGAACACAGGATAATGAACTATATAAACTTAATATTATACTGCTATCTGCTATACCCCTACGGCATTTTGAACAAGTAATAATAATTAATCTATCATTCAACTACTGCAACAATACGATTGACAGCTGTGAGAAAATAGCTCCGTGAAAAAAATATAAATATCTGCAGAAACTTGTGATAACTTTTAAACTCGAGTGAATAAATACAAATTTATTGAAGTGCAGTGAATGATTACACATTTTTTATACATAAACTGTTTGTGTCCTCAATTAAATTGTGCTCTAAAAGTTTCTTGATTGTGTCAAGTGATTAGTAGGGCCATATACAGGGTATTTCTTGAGATGTCTGGACCGTTTGAAAAATCCATGATCACATCCAGATCCCCAAAAACTGGATCTACGGCAGACACAGACCTCCAGCAGAGTGGTGTATCTTTCGCTGACATGACCCTGACACGGACAGAGGCACTGACAAGAACAAGGGACATCATAGAAAATATAAAATTAACGCTAACTGATGGCAGGGGAAAATTGTCAGCATTAAATAAGGAGAAGGTCTTTGATAGTATGGAAGAAATATACACAATGATGGCCGATTTATGCTCAGACAACGAAGAGAGGAATCAGAATGAGTGCATCGGTCCAATTGTCAGGGAAATGGCAAAGGATATTGGACAGGTAAAGAATGCTGTGTGTGGTGAGGGACGACCACCTGAGAGTGTCGGACAGGCAAGAAATCTACAGATTATGGACAAAAGGTACTCTTTGATTGTATCATCTGTTAAAGGGGACTTGTCCCCTGAGGGCATTGAAAAAGTATTAAAACAAAGATTGAAACTGGCCCCCTTGGGAATTGCAGTCTGCTTCACTAGAAAATTGAAAGAGAAGGGATTATTGATATCTTGTCCTACGCTCAACGATGCTCAGTTGATTGTAAAACTTATTCAAGAAAAATTTATTGACAAACTTAATGCAACATTACTAAAAAAGAGGAGGCCTTGCATTTTGATAAAAAACATAGCAGCGGACTATGAGATGGAGAACTTGTGTGCTGATATTATTCAGCAACATTTTGAGCTGAGAGAAAGGAGTGCTGATGAAATGGAGATCAAAAGGGTCATAAAAATAAAAAGAACCGAAAATCAAAGCCATATTTTGCTCGAGACATCCCCTGAGTTGAGGCGCCGCCTGATTGGAATGGAATACGTCTATGTGGGCTACCAAAGATTGCGGGTAATGGACTCCGATCCTGTGGCACAGTGTTACCATTGTCTGGCCCACGGGCATACATCCAAAACATGCTTCAGCCGGACAAAAGCGTCGGTTTGCTCTCACTGCGCAGGTGACCATCGATATGAGGACTGCAATAGGAAGGATGAACAACCAGTCTGCTCTAATTGTCGAAGACTAAGTGACAAATTGAAGTCTAATATCTCTATTACACATAGCGCACTGAATAAAAAGGAGTGTACATCGTATAAACGAGCATTGATTAGTGCACGCCAAAGGATTGAATACTGACTAGTAAAGTGTTTTCAGGTTTTCGGATCATACTTTAAATATGAATTAGTGTTGGTTTTGAATAGTACACCCTGTATGAATTATTATAAAAAGTGTTATCATTGTCTAATTGTGAGTGAGAATTTTGTAATTGTTGTAAATGTAGGTATCATACTACTGGCTAATGAAATTAAATTTCTAAAGTACAGTGATACCGCTATTATGTATGTTCGCTTAGCGATAAATAGTTTGATAATAACCATAGAAAGGTTGTCATACATTATATTGAATACTAGTTTAAATTATGAATACTTATTAAACAGCGGGAGACACGAAAGTTTCAGTGATGCTTTCTGTATTGAAAAGTTTCGAGTAAAAAATCAACACTACAGGGAGAAAAATATACGAAGAGGGGTACAGAGATTTCCAGATCTAATGTTGATGGTTTGGAGGTTGGTGCAATTTGTGAAGTCTACGTCTTACTCTGGGCTGCATGTAATGATTGCGGATCATATTTGTTTTATTATTTTTACTTTTGCATTCCCTGCTGTCGATTATCGGAGCGCAACTGTGAATGTGATGTATTATTGTGCTGAATGTAAGTGGAGTATTGAAAGTATACTTTGTACTGCTCACGCGGTAGTGCAATATTGTGCGGAGCGCCTGTGTAGTATGTGCATATGCGCCAATGCTGAGTGCTATATCACTGTCTCCCTCTTTACAGTTGAATTATCTATATGTTGTGTATTTTTCGTATTTTATGTGCTGCTACTCGTTCACAGAGTTTGTTGTTTGGGTGTGAATTGTTATTTAGGCTATGCTAAACTTCAGTTTCAATTATTTATATTAAGGCTATTTTATATTTGTATATTATTCATCGTAACGCATACTATTAACTATATCGATAAATTGTATACAATAAGTTATATTGAAAAGAAAAATAATTATAAGAATATTATAGTATGTTTGTTTGGTTCATGTGATGCAAGAGATATTTACAGAATAGGAAGAAATGTACTCAGGATGAACAATAATAATGTAACGGATGAGTTTTGTCCCTTCCTGAATGTACTTATATTTATATGTGGGACGTACTGTCATTCATTGTTGTATTCAAAATGAGTTTGGAATATATTGACCAAGATAATGAAATAGATTATCAAAGAACTAATAATTTAGAGGATTGGATAAAGAATATAGAACATGACAAATTTAATAACAACAGTTTAATGTGTGTGCATGTTAATATTAGATCTATATGTAAATACTGGGATACTTTTTTGATACAAATGAAAAACTGTATTGATATGGTGGACGTTATTATATTAACAGAAATTAATGTAAAAGAGGAATGTATTGATTTATATAATATAAAGGGGTATAACAAATATTATTTTTGTAGACATAATAGGCGGGGAGGTGGAATATTATTGTATGTAAGAAATAAATTTACTTTTGAAGAAATAAAGTATGACGTTAAGTTTTGTGAAATAGTCTTAGGCAGATTATCATACGGGAAGAATTTTAGTATTTATATCGTGGCGGTATACCGACCACCAAATAAAAGTAAACAAGGTTTTGTTCAAGAAGTTAAACAACTGATGGAGAAAACTGTGAAAGTAACGGATAACTGTGTGTTTATAGGTGATATAAATATTGATTTATTGGCAGATAATGATGGTTTGGTGATTGCGTATGAAAGTGTGATGTGTGATAGCTACATGGTTAAGTGTGTGCATGATGTGACGAGAGAAGCGGTAGTCTCGAGCAATGTTACAAAGTCTTGTATTGATCATATATTTGTTAGAATTAAGGGTAAATATAAAAATAATAATAATTTCTCTGCAGAGAGCATTTTTGCTTGTGTGAGTGAGTCGGCACCAGCCGATCACAGTATGGTATCAGTGAGAATACCTATATACAGCGTCAACGAACACACTGATACGGATAGGCGTTGCGGGGACACGGACGGGCGAAATGTTAGTGTATTATCAGAAAAAAAATTAAATGGGTTAATTACAAGTTATGATTGGAACAATTTGTGTTTTGCAAGCGGTTCAGAGGTTATTTATGAAAGTGTAAAGAATACCTTAAATTTACTTTATAACAAATCAAAAATATGTATTAAAAATAGTAATAAAAAAAGACCGAAAATTGTATGTGAGTGGATGAATGAAGAAATATTGGAAGAAATAAAGAAAAGGGATAGACTTTTTAGGACATGGAAGAATGCTCCGTCCAATGTTTCTTATAGGGGAGAATATAAAAAGTGTAGAAATAGAGTTAATAAATTAATACTGAACTGTAAGAAATTGTTTTATAGTAATAAATTTAATAGTTGTTTTGGTAATGTTAAAAAAACTTGGAATAAAATTAACACGATTTTGGGAAGAAATACAAAAAGTGACTGTGATGAGGTGCTGAAAAAGTATTTTCTTGCTGGTAGGAGCGTTGATTGTGTGCTGGATGAATTTGCAAATTATTTTTCAAAAAGTATATCTGACATGCTACATCATTGTGACTACAGAGCGCTTGATGTGAATTGTTGTAAACAGCAACAAAGTATGTACTTACCCTATGCTACACAGGTGGATATAAAGAACATTATTGGTCAATTGAATAATTCTAAAACAACTGGGGTCGACAACATTCGGATGAATGATTTAAAAACACACGCGGAAATTTTCGTTCCTATAGTGACGAATTTGATTAATTGCATAATAAAGGAAGCGCATATACCGGATTACCTAAAGTGTAGTATTGTAAGACCTATTTATAAGGGTGGTAAACATGCTGACGTAGTAAATTATAGGCCGATAAGTATCCTTCCTGCGATAGAAAAAATTTTGGAAAAATATTTATCAATACATCTGAATAATTATTTACGTAAATTTAATCTAATTGATCCAGCTCAATACGGTTATCAAAGAAATAAGGGGACTGAAATTCTTCTAAGAGATTTTAGTGATTTTGTTAATGAGGAACTGAATAAAAGGAGACATGTTTTGGTGATTTTTATAGATTATTCCAAGGCGTTTGACACAATTGATCATGAAAAACTAATTGGGGTACTAGAGATGATTGGAATTGGGGGAAATCTGCTGAAATTATTTAAAAATTACTTAACGGAAAGAACTTTCATGATACGTATAGGTGATAAACTGAGTGTAAAAAAGGATATCAAAGCAGGTGTACCGCAGGGATCAATTTTAGGACCTACACTATATTTAATATATGTCTCCATGCTAAAAAATATATTTAAACATGTAAAACATTTTATATACGCCGATGACACGGCATTGGTGGTGTCACATATTGACCAGGGTATGGCGAATGAATACTTGCAGGAGGACTACAATACGTTGATTAAAATGGTCGCACGATTTTGGGTTAACTATTAATGCAAAGAAGACGAAAGTCATGCATATAAGAACCCCACACACAGTCGTGAATAGTAGTCCAACGGTTAAATCTCATAATGTGCAATGCGTCCATCGAAATGTTGAGAATCACTGTGATTGCGATGCCATTGAGTTGGTTGGGGAATATACATACCTAGGTATTGATATTGATTGCTTCTTTAAATGGGATAGTCAGGTTAAGAAAGTGTGTAACAGATTGTACTCCATTTTGGGTAGGTTGTATAGAATAAAATTTTTTGTTCCAAAATCTGTTCTTAAAATCATATACAGATCTTTGGCGGAGTCAGTTATAAGATACGGTTTGTCTGCTTGGGGTAAGACGACACAAACAAACCTAAAAAAAGTTCAAAACAAGCAGAATTCCATAATTAGGTTAATCTCTGACTATATGCCAGGACCAAATAGACATTTTGATGCGTATAAATATTTTGGAGAGTTGAAATTGCTAACTATTAGGGCTATTTTTTGTTATAAATTGGGTATGGAGAATTTTCGGGACAATAAATTTAAAAAGAGGTTAATACATATTCATAATACACGGTTCACAAAAAATGAAGGCTTAAAAATACCTAAAACCAACAATAAGTATGGTGATCGCACTCTGGAGTGCTTGGTTCCCAAGTTATTCAATTCGCTGCCACTCTGCATAAAAAAGTGTGACAAAATTGGAAAATTAAAATTATTATTTAAGAATTGGCTCAGAAAAAATAGAAATATGTACATATAACTGTAGTGTGAGTGTTAAATAGATTTGTGGGCATTTATAGGATTAATATAGTTGTATTTAACTTTTTTTAGTTATAAGCTGGATGTGGAGATGAGCGGAGCCTGTTGACAAGTCATTTCAATGACTTAACGGGCTTCGTTCATTGGTTGCAGTTTTATGAATATATCTTTATATGTGATTTGATAAATGTAAATTGTAATTCTATGTATAAATTGTGAAATAAAGATTATATATATAATTTGTCAACATGAAAATTATAGATATGGTATACCTACTTAACAAAATACAATTTGACAGGAGCATTAAAAAAAAAAAAAAAAAAAAAAAAATAAGCATGCAGATTGTTCCCTTCGTGCCAATAAAAAATAAAACATCCAGGATCTTTCGTTTCTTCGTGGAGCATTTGGCAAAGAAGTGTTCTCCAACCATAGATTTTTATATAATACCTAGATAGATGCAGTACTCGTATGTCAGCAAGGCAATGAGATGTCTTGGCTTTGTATTTAGATTAGCATCTGACCTGCGGTTGATTCAGTCCTATAGGCTACTTTTTGTATCCCTTGTGAGACCTCTCTTAGAATACAATACAACTATATGGTCTCCTAATTATGCCATCCACAATAATAGTGTGGAGAGGGTGCAGAGGAAGTTTTTGAGACTGATAAACTACAAAAAGGAATTCCGGTTGAAAACATAGATTATCCTGCACTAATGGACGAACTTGGTCTCCTCACCTTGCAAAACCGAAGGATACTGTTTGATATGTGTTTTATGCATAAAATACTGAATGGTGCCATTGACTGCCCGGAATTGGTAGAATTAATAAAATTCAGCATTCCTGCCAGGTCGACCAGACAAACTGTGACGTTTCACGAACCTAACAATTATGTTTATCATTCACCACTGATCAGAATTCACAGACTGGGGAATCTGGTAGGAAATTGCGCTGATATTTTTGCTGACAGTTTCCAGAAATTTAAAACTGACATTATTAAATACTTGAAATTACATAACTGACATAGGGCAATCGAAGTTTGCGACCTAATTTTCAAATTAAACTATAGACCATTAAAGGTCACGTGGTCTTGTCTATGGATTTGCTTTTGCATGGGGGGCAAACAGTCAGATTGCGCAAATCATCCTTGTAAGATGTTATGCCATAAGAGAAAAAAAAGAAAGCCAGACGACAAAATAATAACAAAATCGACACTGACAGTTTTTTTTACTATAGACCATTAAAGGTCACGTGGTCTTGTCTATGGATTTGCTTTTGCGTGGGGGGCAAACAATCAAATTGCGCAAATCATACTTGTAGGATGTTATGCCATAAGAGAAATAAAAGAAAGTCAGACAACAAAATTATAACAAAATCGACACTGACAGTTTTTTTTGATTATTAGGTATCTATTCTTTAGGCGTCCCACCTAATATTACACCGTAAACACTGTGAATGTGTTGTGTTGGGATGCCTGATGCCCCTCAAGGATTTTTCTGTGACGTCATCCTTTAATGGTCTATTAGGTATTCTTTAGGCGTTCCACCTAATACTAAACCGTAATCGTCTGTTGTGTTGGGATGCCTGATGCCCCTCAATGATTTTTCTGTGACGTCATCCTTTAATGGTCTATTGTAATGAATTTTTATCAATTGGACCCATATTATAGTTATTTCTTTGACTTTATTTGATCAATACATTTATTTATATTTTTTATATTATATTTTTTGACTGTTGAATTTACTTACTTAACGCTGTTTAAATATTTAATTTTGTTTTTATATAATCAGTTAAATTAGCCTAACTTTTTAGTAATTTACATTTATGGGTCAGGCCGTGAATTTTGCCACAAAGTGACATAAAGTGTTACATAGAATATATGTAACGATAACATAAACGTTACACAAAAATGTTACATAAAATTGTAAAGCTAAGTTCTCATAAGTTAAATTTACAGGGAAAAAAATAGAACAATGCGTGATTAAAATTGGTAATGCATGTTTACTATTTTTTATGTTATTATTGTAGTTACGGATACATAGTAAGCTACAGCTACTATGTAAATATTGTAATATTTAGTCTGATCACGGATAGAGAGGTTATTAGGTTATAACATTTAAAAAAAAAAGAATATTTAATTTTGACATTTATTTTCGATATGTCGAACGCCTTGATCCATCTTCTTTTAGATAATGGGCCTGGTATTTTTTTTTTCGAAATTGCGATCATATTATACTATTGAAGAATCGTCAGTATTACACCAAGAAAATCTTCCTTTGCCTTTATTGCGTAAAAAATTACCTTGTAACTATTATTCTATTTGATTTCTGTAATCTGCCCAATATAGTGCATAGCTCTCTTTTCCGACATAAATTTTACGACTACGTAGCTATTTTCTACAACTTCTTGTTGTCCCGTCATATCTGTATTCGAATGGCTATGTGTTAATGAAAGTGTTTGATGTAAACTGAACTTTACTGATGATTTTATGTAACGTTACATTAATTTTTGTGTAACGTGTTACATAAGCGTTACATAGCCGTTACATAAACTCACTATTTTGGTCTTTAATCAATGAAAACACATGTATTTCTAGCTAAAACCACCATCACATGATTACTTTAATCTTTAACTATAGTTTGCAATATAATTTTGATAAGAATTTGTCTTACTTACGATGACAAATAATTAGATTACTCTTACAAAATAGCAGCTGATGCATGGACCACTGCATGACAGTTTTCTTTGGTGCTATCACTAGATAAAAAATATTTTTCCACGTGATTTTATGCAAATAAAAGTTCTCAAATTCCGTTATATAAAAAAAGTTACATAAAATCAAAAACCCGGTTCATCAACAAAAAACTTTAATTATATAATGAAATAAGTAATTATATACATATAATCATATATAAAAAATAAGCCAATTTAATTATGTTTTTGGAAAAGTTATTATTATAACTGTAGGCATAATAACAACTTCAAAATATTAAGTAAATCTGTCTTACGTAGTAGAGGAGACACGCGATTTTTCGGGAAAAAATGTGTTTTTTTGGTACAAATCATTATTTTTCCACTTTAATTTTAATAAAATCGATGCGAAATTATATTGTGTGGTTTGTTTATACAATATGTTTCAATATTCAATAATTAGAATATCTCTATATATCATAAAAAATAAAATATCTCAAGGAGACACGAGATATGAAAAAAAAGTGGCAAAATCTACGGCCTGACCCTTATAATCCTTTTAAAATTATCTTGATGATTTCTTTTATGTCATAATATTTTATTGCTAGTGCCGAATTAATGATTATTTTATTTAGACCTATCACTCAGATTTATAATTTAATAATTTAACAATTTAATAATTTGATAATTTAATAATTCTATAATTCAATAATTTAATAATTTGATAATTTGATAGTTTAATAATTTAATAATAATTAAATGATTAATATTTAATAATTTATAATTTATTAATAATTTATTATTTAGAGAACATTATCGATTATGTTACCTTTTAAATATTGTTTTTTTTCTGTTGTACTTGTTTTGTTAATGTAAATTCTTTTTAACTCTGACCTTGATGTGTGATTTTATAAACTTTGACTTGTGCATATGTGAATTGATATTGTGTAATAGTATGCTTTTGTACTCTGTCTCATAATTTCAACATGTAAAAGACTCACGCCGTATATAATTGTAAAAAAATAATAAAAAAAAAAATTTGCTTTTTAAAAGTTTTCAAAGTGTTGAGGAACAATTGCAAATGTGTATGGGGCGCAGAATGAAGGTTACTTTTAAAAGTCAAATTTAATAGTTATAAAGTGATGAATAATTAATATCTTCTGATAATAATATTACAAATACATGCAACTTAAGATTAAATCATAAATTTTTCCGCAATGATATTCGTATATTTCTTTAATATAATATTAAAGTGAGGAACCATTGGTTTTTCTTACAATAAACAATGATTTTGGTTTTTGCCGCTAAAGTAGCATTCACATTGCTTCACTTTGGATGATCATCCAGAGTGTCAGGGTCAAACCTGTTCATCGAAAGTGAACACGTTCACACTTGTTCATCCTATGCTTTCACTGCCATGTCGACACTCTGTTGTATGTAGTTTGACGTATTTTCGTAGGTACAAAAATAATTAAACAAATTCAAAAATGAAAAATAACATTTAAAATAAATTAATATAGCTCTTGACTGCATAATAATTTTGTACATGATTCTGACATTCAGTACAAATTCATAGAGAATAAAACAAATAATAAGATAAAACTTGTTTATGGTCGTTTCAGTGAAAGGAGGTCGTTCACATTAATTTGTTCACTCTCAGTGATCACTCCGGATGATCCTCCAAGATGAAAAGGTGTGAACAGACGTTTCATCAATAGTGATCACTAGCGATGACGGATGAAAGCGATTACTACAGTAGCATTCACATTGTTTCACTTTGGATGATCATCCAGAGTGTCAGGGTCAAACCTGTTCATCGAAAGTGAACACGTCTGTTCACATTTGTTCATCCTATGCTTTCACTGCCATGTCAACACTCTCAGTCATGTTGTATATAATTTGACGTATTTTCGTATAAAAATAATTAAACAAATTCAAAAATGAAAAATAGCACTTAAAATAAATTAATATAGCTCTCGACTGCATAATAATTTTGTACATGATTCTGACATTCAATACAAATTCATAGAGAATAAAACAAATAATAAATAATAAATTATCAAAAATATATCATAAAAAATCAAAATATAATTGATGATTCGTGTAGGAAATGTCTGGCCAAACCGGAAACAATTCAACACATAGTTTCGGGTTGTTCCACTCTCGCTCAAACTGAGTATACCAATAGACATAATCATGTCGCAAAAATAATACATCAAAATTTAGCAATTAAACATAATCTTTTAAACTCACAAATAGTAATACCTTATTATAAATACAACCCGGAACCGGTTTTAGAAAATCAAAATTACAGGCTCTATTATGATAAAACCATAATAACAGATAGACAAATACATCATATTAGACCCGATTTAGTATTACATGATAAACGTAATAAAATAACGTACCTAATAGACATCGCTGTTCCAAATACACATAATATACAAACAACCGTCGCAGAAAAAATACGTAAATATACAGAACTAGCAGGAGAAATAAAAAATATTTGGCATTCTAGATCCGTTTATATAATACCTTTAGTCATGTCAGCTACAGGGGTAACTCCGAAATCTTTAATAAATAATTTACAAAAATTAGATTTACCGGTTAATTTGTAGGTATATTAATATTCAAAAATCAATTATAATAAACACTTGTAATATTGTAAAAAAGTTTTTGAACACAGATATTTCAGGCACAATGCTGGTATTTTGATCCCGCGTTTTGAGCCTAATCCTTTGATATCCTGTATATCTGTTTTTGTCTAAGTTTTTGTGTGACCATGACTCATCATATGGAGACTTATCTGGTTGTATAATGCTGAGAAGTGTGGATGGCAATTCTGCCGCCGCGTAAAAAAAAAACTTGTTTCTGGTCGTTTCAGTGAAAGGACCTTTCATCAAAATTATGACGAGTGGTAATCTCTTTCCTCCAGCGTTGCCAGACGTACGGTAATTTCTGGTAATTTCATTCCCCGTACGGTAATAATTTTAACAAATTACCGTACGACTAACAAGTATACCCGCATGGCAAGCGTGGTGAGGTAACGCCAACAAACCCTCCAAAACAACAACCAAGATGCCGCATTTTCCCAAGATAGAGCGGCGTGGAAGGCGATGGAGGAGGCCTTCGTCCAGGAGTGGACGGGAGTAGGCTAGGAAGAAGAACAAGTATACGGTATTGACATAACCAATAATCGGTACAAATACCCGTTACATTGTAAAAAAAAGGTACTGTGTGAGAAAATATTCATTAATAAAACCGAGGAGTTTTTGAAATATTCCAAATTCCTATAGACCATTAAAGGTCACGTGGTCTTGTCTATGGATTTGCTTTTGCTTGGGGGGCAAACAGTCAGATTGCGCAAATCGTCCTTGTAGGATGTTATGCCATAAGAGAAAAAAAAGAAAGTCAGACGACAAAATAATAACAAAATCGACACTGACAGTTTTTTTGATTATTAGGTATTCTTTAGGCGTTCCACCTAATATTACACCGTAATCGTCTGTTGTGTTGGGATGCCTGATGCCCCTCAATGATTTTTCTGTGACGTCATCCTTTAATGGTCTATACCATTTCGAAAATTTGGTGACGGGGGAGTAGAAATCCCCGTTACATTTTGAAAAGGTACTGTTGTATATCCGATGTGTACGGTATTTTTTTCACCGAAGTAAGGTACATATATATATATATATGTATTGATTGTCTTTGCGGACACATCGCGTATTTTTGTTTGGTGGTGAGCTTTCGAATGCGCTCGGGCATCCATTGTCAAACCGACTGACTAATTTTTCTTCCTGAGTCTTTCGCTTCGCCTTAGAGCCTGTGAAGATGTAGGGGTGGGGGTAGCAGTAGGGGGAGTAAGATTGGACGGTGTCTCGTTGTTTTGTTTCGTCGTAAATTTGTCTGCGTTGTTGCCATTCATTAGCGTGGGTAAGTTTGCGATGTTGTCATTTTTTTGTGTGGAAGATAACGTGTTCGTCTTAATTTTGTCTATGTGGTGGTAAGTTTTGTGTAATTTATATATATATATATATATATATATATAACATAACATAACATAACACGTGTAGACAATTCACACAGACCGAGCTAGTCCCAAACTAAGATATGAATCTTGTATTATGGGTACTAACACGGCGATACACATATACAATGCACTAAACACATATACATACATGTAATACCCAGACCCAGGACAATCTGAAAAAGGTCATTCTTCATTTTGCCCTGGCCGGGAATCGAACCCGGGACCTTGTGACTCAAAGGCAAGTGCGTTAGCCTCCGCGCCACACCGGTCGCCAAGATCCAATGGATTGTAACTTATTATATATATAACCATAAAGCAGAATGCTCCATACAAAGGCTTTAGTAAAGTTCTTCCTTACGCTTAAATCAATATTTGGGGATTCCAATACCTTCGATTTTTTGTTAAAGGCAATCCTTGCCTGGTTTATTCTGCTCACAATTTCCGATTTGGAGCGTCCATCCTGGTTTATTCTGCTGCCCAAGTACACGAATTCTCTTCCTTGATTGATGCTCACTCCATTTATGGCAATGTTCGCAGTCGCTTCCTCTCTTCCCACGACCATACATTTTGTTTTTTCTTTATTTATTTTCATGTTGTACTTTGACAACAGTATACTTTCCATTTTTCCTAAGGCTTCGTTCAGCTCCATCTCGGAGTCTGCGAGCAGTGCTATGTCGTCAGCATATCTAATCATGTCGACCTTTTTCTCATTTATTTTTACTCCTGTCCAGTTCTTCATTTCTTCTCTGAGATCATCAATAGCTCGCTGTATATAGCAGTTAAAGAGAGCTGGCGACATTGAGCATCCCTGTCTTACACCTTGTTCGACCCTTGCTCGAAGTAAGGTAATCGTCATCAATTCCTCCGTCATCGCTAGTGATGAAACGCCTATTCACACCTTTTCATCTTGGAGGATCATCCAGAGTGAACAAATGTGAACGCCCCTTTAGCTATCCTACTTTCTTTAACATAGAAAAACGATGAATACTTTCATAAAACTTTGCAAATTTATCTGTCAACAGTGTCAACCAGTCAACCGCAGTCAACCTGTTGTCAATATAGGAGTGGGTTAATATTTATTTATTTATTAATACAATGGACGGCCATAATAGTCTTTGACAGGAAAAAAGAAAGAAATATAAAACTCAATACACAAATAATAACAATGTTTCCACTAATAAAATACTTAATATATACAATATCCATATGCATACAGTAATATCATAAAAATACATTGTGAATACCCAGGTAGCACAGATAGCTATATAACTACTCACTTTTAGACCTATTTGAAACTCTTTGCGTATTAAACTCTTAAAGGTACACTGGTGATCATACAGCTGCATAATAGCTGTCAGTGATACTTAAACAGGTTAGGCTGTTTAAGAGCTGCATTAAGGCTGATTAAGACCGACAAAAATGACTCTATTCAGTTTTCAACATTTTCTAATGCCTTAATCGTAATTAGGACTGTTTGGTGAATAAAATTACGCCAAATGCTGTATAAGAAGGTATTTGTGAACTCCTATTACACTGACTTATTAAGGGGGCAGGTGTGAACTATTATGAAGTGAATAGCTGTATAATGAATGATATGTGGCCCGTATTACAGCTTATAGCTGCATGCAGTTTACATGTGTAATTTTATTCAGTTTTTTGTTGATAAGTGAGAGAGAGTGAACTATTAGACAGCCTTTTGCAGAATATAAGAGTTTTAACTATTCACGTCACTGTTTAACATGAATCCACCATTTTACTGTATAACCTATAAATATTCTGATTTATTTCTCAACTTTTATGATGTTTTGTGCATGAATTTAGAATTAATTGCATTGGTTTTTACTTCCTTATATCATAATAATAATTTTTGATCTTATAATTCTTTTCAAAGCACTAAAAATTATTTTGTCAAGTTTTCATCACAGCTTATTTATATCACAAAACTAATTAAAGACAGAATATTTTCGTGGCGCAATAAAATTTTCTTAGATAATATATACGTATAATATTAGTAAAATTACGTTCCCATTAATTTTTTTTTATTAATATGTAAAACAACATACTTATACCAGGTAATATAAAAATATTATCCACCATTTATATTTTATACTTAATCAAATTCACTCCACGAAGCATAAAGTGTTTGCAATAAATTGGCAGCTAGAGGTTGCTTAAATAATATGTTCACTTGATTTTACACATCACAAACAGCTTTTCCCGGATTAAAATATGAATTAGAGCGTACATGTGATATATTTTCTGAAAAAAGAGTAAATTGTGATCTCTTAGTCAGTCGATATTCAGCGCATAGTACTGTCGTTACCCTTTACAACACTGTTATATTGCTGCTACACAGCTCTTAAGCAACTTTGTGAACTTAAGGCTGAATAATTTGTGCCCATTTAAGAGCTATAAGAGCTGTATACGGCCCTATACAGCCCTTATGCAGCTTTTTTGTTCAGCTTTGAGCGTAATGGGAATCCGTTATTCGGCTGATAAGCAGCTTCTTTGTGCTACTTGGGTAGTATAGTAACATAGTAAATGATACAAATAAAAATTCAACAAAATATAATTATTTATTTACAAAAATATAATTCTATTTTCCAGTTTCCTACAATAATTCAATTACCGGGGTTAGTAATCGATTGACGGGAATGGAGGTGATTTGGTGTTGATCATAGTTTTTAAATAGTTTTATATTTATAAAAATTAATGGCTTTGACAGCGAAGAATTGCCTGTAAAAAATTAATACGGGGACATGAAGAACAGCTATTAAGTAATTTAATACTATTATCATCAGTGAATATATTACCAATGGTTGTTTTGAGCATAAAAAGGAGTATTCTGAATTGGTGTAATTACATAGTGGATTTTTTAAAATATTCTTTTGCTTATTTATCTGTATGGAATAGATCTAGATAGTAATATATATTTTTCAAAACTTAATGTTTTTTTCTTAATAATGGTGACAAAAGGTTTAACACCAGTTATATTGGTCTATTTCCTCACAAGGATATCCACAAATACACATGGACCTCACCTGATGGACGTACCAGAAACCAAATTGACCATCTTTTGGTTAAGGCCCGAGACCGCTCTGACCTACAGGATGTCATTTCATGGAGCGGACCTGAAAACAGATCATGAGCTCCTTGTCAGACCCATGAAGCTGAGGTTCAATGAATTTGCAAGACCAGCTGCACCGCGAGTGTTTGACGTCTGTGGGTTAGGGAATATTCGGTCTCGCATTAAGTATGAGGCTGAGCTGCACCAAGGATTTGAACTCTCTCAGTATCTTTCCGATACTGACTCAGTAGAGTCGGCCTGGGAGGAGTTCCAGAGAGTAGTGCAGCGGTTGCGTCCATTGGGTTCAAAGAGAGGAACAAACCACCATGGATGTCTATGGAGTCCTGGGGATATATTCAAGATCGCCAAAAAGTCAAGATACTCAGAGATGCTGAAAATTCCCCTACAAAACTGGAGGCCCTAAGAAATTCGTATAGAGAGCTAGACCGCCTAGTAAAGCACTCTGTGCGCAAAGACAGACGACGTGTTGTCGAAGCCAAAATACAGCTTGCACAAACTGCCGCGGCCAGGAATGACTCGAAGGCTCTCTTTGAAATTAACCGCATGTTAGGAGGAAGAGGTCAGAATAAGACTGCTGACTCAATTAATGATAGCAGTGGAAACCTGATCTCTGCCCCTGACTTAGTAAGAGGAAGATGTAGAGTACACTTTGAGTTCATTCTAAACCGACCGGACCCCTCCTCACCTTTTGATGTTGGCAATGAGGATGGCGACCTAGATATCCCACAGGTATCTGGGATAGCCGAAACCCCCCCAACACATGAGGAGATTGAGGCAGCTGTAAAAAGGCTAAAAAACAACAAGGCCCCAGGTGAGGATGGAATCCACGCAGAGCTCCTTAAGTATGGCATGAATGCGCTTATCCACCCACTGTATCATCTCTTTAACAAGGTGTGGAATGAGGAGCTCTGCCCGAAAGATTGGAGAAATGGATCCATCGTGACACTTTTCAAGAAGGGAAACCCACTGGAATGCGGAAATTACCGTGGCATCACACTACTTAGTGTGCCCGGTAAAGTTCTCCCACAAATCATATTTATTTATTTATAATAACATATACGGCACAAGGCCATTAAACATATACACAAAATCAAAAATAGTTCGATGCAATACAACAATTATTTCAAACGCAGTAACATTTACTTATCACACATACACACAACCATACAATGCAGCAATATAAAACTATAGCACCCGCCAGTATACAAACTTATTTTATAACAATTACAGACTATCCATTATTAAAGCAACAATGCTGCTATCCCACTCACACTTACCATCGTCCGCATAAACAGACACCGGGTTGTTATATTGAGTCGCATTAAAAAACCAGTGTTGGCATCTCTGAGAAAGCAACAATGCGGGTTTGTGCCTGGCAAGTCCTGTTCGGACGCAATTTTCTGTGCCAGATGCGTACTCCAACAGTCGCAAGAGTTCAACTCACTGCTCGCATGTTGCTTCATTGACTACGAAAAAGCTTTTGACAGCCCCCACAGACCAACCATATGGAAAATACTGGCTGCGTATGGCATCCTGCCCAAGGTGGTAACCATGATCAAAGCCCTGCATATGGACTCTGAATGTTTTGTTAGAACATCAAGTGGTCCAACTGACACCTCCAGGATCACCACTGGAGTCCGGCAGGGCTGTGTATTGGCACCTTTTATCTTTGCCATAATTATGGATTACCTGCTCAGAAAATCTATTCTGGGCCCTGGTGGTGTGCCTTTGTCACAGCGTGAAAACAGTGAGACGTCTGTGGGAGTGCTGCACGATCTTGAATATGCGGATGATCTAGCCCTTTTTGATACATCTGTGGACGGATTACAGTGCAACGCTAATGCTCTTTATGAAAATTCCTTACGCCTTGGCCTTCGTATCAACGCTGGTAAAACGGAGTACATATGTAGTAGTACATACACGAGTACTCACACCCCACTAATGGTTGGTAATTCCCAGATATCTCAGGTTAGCAAATTCAGGTACCTGGGAGCAACCATAACGCCAGAGGGTTATCTCTAGTCTGAATTATCAATCCGCATAGGAGCTGCTAGCGGGGCTTTCAATAACATGAACAAAGTTTGGAAGGCGTCTGGACTCAGCATCAGGACAAAATGTCGCTTGTTCAATGCGTGCATCATCCCAATCCTATATGGCTGTGAGTCTTGGCACTTAACCAAGGCTCAAGAGTGGAAGATACTAAGCTTTGAAAACAAGTGTCTTAGAAGGATTTTGGATGTCAAATGGTATGAACATGTTACAAATGATGCTGTGCGCCGGCGCACCCAACAGAGATCTGTAATCTCCGTAATACAGGAGAGACGATGGTCCTGGCTGGGACATGTTTTGAGAATGCCTAATGATAGTTGGCCAAAAAGAGCACTGTTCTTCTGTCCGCAGGGGTTCTGTTGGCCCGTGCGTCCCTCTTTCACAATACACCGTTCCTATGACAACGATATCAGAGCGCAGAGAATGTCGTGGAAAGAGGTGACGCAATTGGCGCAGAGACGCTCTGAATGGAGGAGGCTGGTTTCTGCCCTGTGCTCCCGAGAGGAGCGTTGACGATATTGGTGAACAGATGCGGAGTTTATTTGTTAGTAACTCTGCTACTAACAAATAAATGAAGCGTGTGTAATCTGTTGCATGACACATAATATGTGTGATGGCTGTTTATGTACCTTGATCTGATCTTATTATGTATGTATGAATCTATAAATAATATTGTTATGTTTGTTACAGACTTTATTGCAGTACATAAATAATACTGGATATAATATTATAGTGTGTAATATTATAACAATTTGTTGTTACCAAGCACAGGTTTACTAGTACACACACACATATAGTATCACTGGCAATGACTAACTAGTGAGCTGTGAACACAGCACAACCTGTATTTGCTACGATAGTATTTGTGTATAGAGGCTGATTGATTATTATTCACTTGTTCCTTGCTTCACAGATCCCAAATACATTTAATCTTCAGAAGTTGTTCTTAGCGGTCAATTGATTTATAACATTGATTTTGAGTCTATCAAATCTAAGTTGACCGATTGTTCTAAAATGTCTTGCTTATCTAGACAAAGTTGGAGGAAATTTTCTTCTTTCACCAATGATTTGGTACAAGGAGCTGGAAAAGGTAAGATTTTCATGAAATTTTAAACCAGTATTTTCATTTTTATTTAATATTAACATTTTATTTAAATGTCTTATTAGTGAATCTTTCCATTTTATAAACACTGATTCCACTCTCACAGAACAGATTATATTTAGCGAGACTGTGTTATTTCTTCACTAATATTATTTCTTGCTTTGGCAGTAACGTTGAGGTACTTTCTAAATATTATTTGTAATTTTTGAAGCAAAAACTTTACTACTACAAAAACCACTAATATTTTATTGTATATGTGACCAAGGTTTCAAATCCTGTCATTCTCGAGACAATATTTGACTAATCCATATACTATTCACCTACAATAGGTTAATTCCTTATAATATTGACGGTCCAGTTCCACAAGTTGAAATGTCTTATATTTGAGAAATCATCATTTTTGTAATTTTGTTATATTTATATTATGCTTTAAAAACACAACAAAAGTGAAATATACTACTTAAGAGCCCTTGATAGGTAGGGAACTCGAAATTGTCACATGATTTTACGCAACTATTTTTCAACATTGATTATTAATTTATTGCAATATTTTCGTGATCGAGATGATATTTTTACTGTTTGTTTTTGATAATATCAAAATTTGAAAATATTTTAATGTATTTTTAATAATAATAAAAAAAAATTCCGAGAGATACATGTAGAAATTATCGATTGAAAAACACCTTCCGAAATTTCATCACGACTAGCAGAGGTATTTTCAGACAATTATCATAGAGGTTACATAAATGATGAAATAAATTTAGTTCCAAGGATGCTTTAGAAAAATCCTAATTTTTTAAAATTTGGGTAATATTTAGCCGTAATTTTTTAAATATGCGTAAAAAATTTGATTTGTGACGTGCACATAAGAAAATATCATTTTTAGTTCGTCAAGTTCGAATAAGGAAAAAATATTTAAAACAATTTTAATTGAATAATTTATCATATGATTATAATAGCCTGATGTGTTATTTATATTTTGAAATTTTCATTTTAAATTTTCCGCTTGCGGGAAAGTTTTTATGAAAATTTCCGTAGAACTCAAAAATCGGCTTCAGTTTGGATTCCCGAAGCCTTTAGTCGGGTCGTCTGCTAACCTGCGTTTCATAATTTCATTAAAATTATTAAAAAATAGAGATGGTTTTATTTATTTATTTCACAATCCACGGCGTGAGCCTTTTACATGTTCAAGAATAAATAATACACAAATCAAATATCTCATTCACAACACACTTGGAAAACAAGAATTAACAAAACACAAAAGAGAATTATTTCATAACAATAATAATTTAGTCAAATCATAAAATATTGGAGTTAATAAAATATTGCTTGAAACTTCATAATTACAGCACTAAATTATTTGATTTTTACCAAGGAAACATATTTATATATGTATCATCAAGTAATCCCTATATAAATGTTTTTTTTTCATAAAAAAAACATTATAACTTTATATAAATAATATTTATTTCCATGTCTGTCGAAATACGAGCAATGAGCGTACAATATATTGTATGTTAGTGCATACTTTGTTATTTTTCGTTGACATAACAACCGGTGCTATAACGACCAGTGCTTAAATAATATATTTATTATTCTGTGACAGCTACACTTTCATTGTCGAGCGAAGCAAGAAAACAATTATTTAAATAAAGCAAAATGACGGGAAAATCAATGAGATTGTTAAGAAAAAAGAAAATTGCGTTAAATTTTTATAAATCAAAGAAGTAAGTATATACTTTATTGTGAATACTTTCATAGTATAAGTAAGTTTCTGTGTTATTGTTTTGGCATTTTATTAGTTTGTAAAAGGTGTTCGAAAAAATAAGACATTTTACATCTCAAATTCGGCGATGAGGTTTGCCACCCATCCTGAATGTCTTAATTTTATATTGGCACGGAGAAGACAGCTTGCATGTTTTATATGCAGCTGGTCTGCTGGCTACCCCACTTGTGGGATATGCCGTGATGGTATAGTAGTAGTAGTAGTAGTTTGTAAATCAAATTAGTTTGTCAATCAATAGTGAGAAAATGTTTCAATGTAAAAATAGATCTGAATATGCATCTGATTTTTAGATTATATTATGAGTATTCGTAATTTTCTAGATATGCATATTATATATTTACATATTTGCAGAAACCACTTTGCATATATGGTTACTATGGAAACATAAAATATTTATGTTTTGACATTCCATTTTCATATGAAATTCATAGTGATTCATAGCACAGAGAGGCCTACGCCAGGGTGATAGCCGACGTCGGGGGGACCTGACATGGCACTTTGAGAAGAAGAAGCACAAAAACATTGTACTATAACAAGACTGTGCATTATGACATCCATACATAACATCACGCCACTTCCCTTGCGGGGTAGGCAGAAAGGATTGAGCGCCACTTCCTTCTATTAATCATTTTATTGCTATAATTTTGTATTATTTCAATGATTAAAAAAATCTGCAAATATATAGACGGATTGTGAATTTATCCTTGGATTATGATGACTCAAATCTATTTTTGTGACACTAAAGATGCATGAATCATGCTCTCCAAATCCCGGCCTTTTTCTTGTTTGCAATTTAATGGTGGAATCAAAAATAATAAACAAGAAAAAACATATTAAGTATTCTTTTGCAGCACTGATGCCACAGTCGTCGTTGCTTAAGGGAGCCATCATTGTCACTTAATTTGACGTCCCAGAAGAAAGAATAAATTATGGTCAACTCAATGCAGATTGGTGCAACAAATTATGGATAAACTCAAATATACCTATTATACGTAGTGATGTGAGTAGAGAAAATTCTCCGGAGAAGTTCTCTGATGGAAGAGAAATTTCTCTATGATTTTTTTCCATGGGGATTCCCCTATTATTTATTGATTTGGCGGTAACGCGGCGGGATTCCCCTACAAAATATATGAAAAAATATCCGGTATTGACATCACTACGTGGCAGTTCTTCACAGGCAGTGACTAGAATAGTAGAAGATGGGCAAGAAGGAATTTATATTTAGATATTTTGTCGAGGAAACGGCAGGAAGTAAGTAGGGTTGCCACCTTTTTTTTTTTGAAAATAAAGTACATTGGTCATTATAGGTAAGAAAAAAAAAGTACGTAGTATCAAAATAAAGTACAATTTATTTTTCTTTATTATTATGTTTAAAAACATATCTTTTAATTGCTTTTTGCAGTTTGTATCAAATTAGTATATCTACTAAACAATTGCACAACATATTTACAGTCTATATTTAAATTTAAGTAAATAGTAATTAATTTTATTAAACATTTTTCGGTGTAACACATTCACTATCTATTTGATCTGTTTCACTACCAAAATTACGTTTACTATAAAACTTAAAATCGTATTCTTAAAGAGGCCCTTTAGCTAAAACTGTGAGATATAAAATTTTCAACAAGTTTGGCAGAAAAACTTTCAAAACTTGTTGACGGTGCAAACATTTTGATGTGATAAAATATGAAAACAAATATGCTCGATGTCTTAGATTTTTTTTATACTTTGCCTGTTAATTGCCTGATATGTTGAGACTTTTAAACAAGTATTATTATTTTTTACTCTCGAAATATTTTTTTGGCGGCCATTTTATAACGTGCCGTGGGTGATTTTTAATGAAAATAGATCTTTAGAAAAATTATTGTATCTTTTTTATTTATTAACATATCGAGATAATTTAAAAATATATATTTTAAGTACAAAGTTTTCTAGTTTTAAAAATATTTTTAATCATCGGTATCTATCGAAAAAAATACTAAATTTTGCTTCAAATTTACAATTCTAAAATTGAAAAATTCTCATTTTTGAATCATTATTTCAGAATGAAAACAACAAATATCATCATTTATAAATATTTTTTATTTACAGAGATATTTTATGTCACTATCCTCAGAAGCAATGCAGATGAATTTAACATAGACCTTCTTTTTCTATAACTAGTCGAACTTTGCTCCTTTGTGAAAAAATGCAAATTTTGAAACCAAATATCTGAAAAGGGACTGAATGTTTTCTTTTGAAAACTTAATAAAACATTAACCGTATTCTTATTGATAAGTGGCAGGAATTATATGAGTGATATCATAGCGGTTTTTGGAATATAGAATTTTTCCCGCGGGCTGTTTTAGTAAAAATAAATCTATACAAAATCCTTAATATTTTTTTTGTAAGTAACCGTAGTGAAATAATTTAATCAACATTAGATTGAGTAATAAATAGACTATGTTTTGGTATATATTGATATTCTATTATATATTTTTATAAATACCAAAAATTTATCTCAAGGTCATTACATGTTTTATCAAAAAATGTGATTTTTACATGAAATTTTTAAATTTAAAAAAGTAATAATCACAATTGATTTTTTTTCTCTGAATAATTTATTATAGTTAATAAACCACAAAAAATATTTTCATGTAGTCCAAGTGGTTTTTAAAATAATTATGATGTTTTGAAATTTCGAATCGAAAAAGGGGAAACGTGAGCCGTACTGAGCTTGTATTTTGTATGGTGCAACATGGTCTGGTTGTTTTGAACAGGAATTAGCCATATATATTATCAACATTAGTTTTTTACTTTACAAAAAAAAATATGATTATAGCTTCATAGTATTCGTTTATAAAAAAGCACATTTCTAAAAATCGAAATTGGGGGTGTGTTTGGCAGACAATGCACGAGAATCCTATGATTTTTCATATACATTTTTTTAATATACCTAGCTGAAAGTAAGATAGTTATTAAAAATATTAGCGTAATATTTTTTTATGTTTTTTTTCATGAATGTTGACCAATTCAAAAAATATTTTCCTTGATAAAATTTCTCATATTTTGAAACCAAAAATCACAATTTTGGAGTTTTCCCACCAAATTTGTATAAAATTGATTATTACAAAGTTTTTGCTAGAGAGCTCTCATAATGCACTCAAACCGCTTTGCACAAAACAAACAAGAAATTATGACAATGGCACTGACATTGTTGACATTTGAGGTTATGTTACGTTCAGAAATTGATTAAAACAAGTGCTTTAAGTGATGTGGCGCTGGCGAGTGACGACACCGATTCAGCACCAATTGATAAATTTCGTTTAACGAAGAAATACTTACGACTGAACTTTTCAAAATCCCAAAGAAATCAAATCATGCGAAATAAAGTATTTTCGCGTACTTTATTTTTCTCATAAAGTATAAAGTACGATTACCTGAAATAACGTACAATACTTTATTATAAAGTACGGGTGGCAACCCTAGAAGTAAGCCACAACAATACAAGTGCAAGTTTTGTGGTGCCAAGTATGTAAAAAATGTAACAAGACAGGCCAATCATCTTGTAAAGAGTCCAAACAACAATTCTCCTCTGATGGAAGAGAAATTTCTCTCCATAACTTTTCTTAGTGGTATTATGACCCTTCTCCCAGAACACTTCGCAGCCAACCTGATTTTCTAAGTATATTCTTTTTACACAAGACCATTTTTTGATATTTATTTTATCTATTTACATAATATTCACGGCCAAAGCCTTTTACATGTAAAACCCCTGTATACTTACAATACAAGTATACAAAGGTACAATCACTTTAAAAAAATACAAATTTCATGATTACATTTTTTTTTGAACATTGTAAAAATGATCAATAAAAAATATATTTGGCTCAAAATATACCATAATTAATTGTAGCAATATTCGTGATAAATTGCCTCAACATTTGTACATTGTTATTGATTGATTGAATTAAGTACTGATTTATTATTACAGTATTATACTGTTAAATAAAAAAAAAAAAAAATCTTGGAAAATTCTCTACTTCGAGAAATTTCTCGGTAAATTTCTCCAAAAATTATTTCTTGAGAATTCCACAACACTAATTATACGTGTACTTTTTAGGTGCATAATATAAATTATATAATTGTTACAGAATAAAAACTGAGTATTATTTTTTAAAAAGTACATATTTGAGCACTTTATTGGAAATTTTCCCACTTACACGCCTACATATATGTATATAAAACAAGGTAGACATGTAGAGCTTTTTTTGACCAATGATTTGGTGAATCTATTTATACCCTCACATCGCATCACATGTGGGGTACGCAGAGAGAATGGAATGCCAATTAAGTAAACACCTACCATTATACAGCAAAAATAATAATAGTCTACCTACCTACGTGTTTGCTATATTGATGTCTAGGTATAGGCCAATTTATTACTTTTAGGGCATGAATGCTCTCTCGCAGGTGGGCCTTGGTGACCTCTGTGTGCATAAATTGCATTATACATACCGTTTTTTCAAGGGAGTGCACAATCTTGTTAAAAACTATGTCTTTATATGCAATGATTATTGTGTCATTTGGTGTCATAGATAATGAGTGAAATATACATCACGTACGTCACATTTTTTATCTCCCTTTTCACTTACCGCAAAAAGAGAGACGGTGATTTTTTAATGTCCGTAGTTTTTCGGACATAATATTAACCAGAGATGTGCAAAATACTTTCAAAAAAGTATTTAAATACAAAATACAAATACTTTTTCAAAATGGTATTTAAATACAAAATACGTATTTTCAAAATACTTTTTTAAAATACTTTTTACAAATAGTCGAACAAGGTGTAAGACAAAAGTATTTAATATTTAAACCATTGATGAATGAAAGAGAAATTAAAAACTGGACAAAAGTATACATAAATGGAGAAAGGGTTGACATGATTCGATATAGCATTGCTTGCAGACAATTGATGAATGCCATTGATGAATGAAAAACTGGACAAGAGTATACATAAATGGAGAAAGAGTTGACATGATTCGATATATCATTGCTTGCAGACAATGAGGATGAGCCTTAGGAAGAACTGTCAAAATAGAAAAAAAAAATAACTAAGTCATGACAAAATGTACGGTTGTTAGAAGAGATAAGCCGAAAATTGTCATAAATGGATGAGTATCATCAAGCAGGTAAGAGAATTCCTGACTTGGGCTGCAAAATAAATCAGAATGGATAATCCAAATCTGAAATCGTATGGACTACTGTAACATCATACATACAGTATACAGGACTGCTCCAGACTCTTCCTTATCGTCTTCAGATGGTTTTTAGTGTTGCCTCCGGATCATTTACAGAGAGAATAAGAGCTGCCACATAACTTCACTACTAAGAAGTCTACACTAACTGAGAGTCCTAGAGATACTGGTGTTTAAACTGTGTCTCACTGTCCACAAGGCAGCACACTACCCACTGAGCTGTTCCGCTGACGAAAATGTGTGGCGAAGGCTGTGCTCAGCTTCTTAAACTCGTTGAACTCAAAAGGGCAAATACCTCTAAATTTGCAGAAAGAAAAAACAAAGTCGCAGCGTCATCTGCCTGGAATAGATTGCCTTCAGACAAAATTGAAAATGCTACCATTCAGGAGAAATCACAGCGCCCTTGAAATGGCCATGGATCGTTAAACGGCGTCATGTATAATTTGTTCAATCATCATTATTATGTGTGTATATCTCTAACATGGAGTACTCTAATGGAAACGTATTTATAATTCAACAAATTAGCAAAAAAAGCTTGCGTACGCGCATATCAATTAATGTCAGAATTTTGTTTCAAACAATAAAAAGGTATTTTGTAAAAGTATTTTGTGTAAAATACAAAATACTCAAAAAAAGTATTTCAAATAAAATACAAAATACTTTTTACAAAAAGGTATTTGAAATACAAAATACAAATACGTATTTTGTATTTGTATTTTAAATACTTTTATTTGAAATACGTCACATCTCTGATATTAACTATATTATTATTGTGTATATTGTCTACATGTGTTAGTGACCAAGTGGTGTCATAGATAATGAGTGAAATATACTTCATTTTTTTATCTCCCTTTTCACTTACCGCAAAAAGAGAGACAGTATTTTTTTAATGCTTCGTAGTTTATTGGTTCGTAAAGTTACAATTTGGTGTTAACACCTGTTTTTAGGCAATTTTAGCATATAGTCGAACGATTTCAAATTAAATTCTGGCTGTGAAGTCCTGTTAATAATCACACTGTTAGATGCATTATGTTATCTTTGTTCCGTTCAATAGTTAAAATATACTACTTAATAATCACACTGTTAGATGCATTATGTTATCTTTGTTCCGTTCAATAGTTAAAATATACTACTTAATAATCACACTGTTAGATGCATTATGTTATCTTTGTTCCGTTCAATAGTTAAAAAATTTAAATATTTATTTGTGGAATTGAAAATAGATACATTATTTTTTTTAATTAACTTGATAATTAATATATTAAGGGAACCGTGTATTATTTTAAGTTGATAGAGTAGAGTTGATTTTATGAATTACCAATTAAATACAAAATGTTGAAAATTTCGGCTTGTTGATGTGTGGAACTGGACCGTCAATACATTATTTATTATAATAATTTCTTCACTGCTAGAAAACTGAATAGGATTACAATTTTGAACATTATATTTTTACATTGCATTATATTGTTGTGATGGATGACTCAATTAAATCTCGTTATTAAAAGTCTTTTAATTTTATTCAACAGAAAATCAAGTGATATTATTTAGTGTTAAGGGACTGAATATTTTGAATATTCATCATGACACAATGTGCATACACATTCATCACACCATAGTCAGGGCCGGATCTTCATGTCACAGCGCCCCGGTGCAAACATTCTGCAACCCCCCCACCCAATTATTCTTGGCATCTAAACAAATTTTATACCTACTTAGTAAAACAAAATTTTATTAGTATAATCTATATTCATTGCAGAATAGACAAAATATGGTTCATACCTGATGATAGGTAGCATTTCGAACTTTTGCAATAACTTAATCTAGCTCAATTAGCAAAGTACGCAAGTGAGACGTAGCCATGGTTAAAGAAGGATGAAAGTGACATAAATGCAGTAGAAATGAGATTGTTGAGAAGGGTGTGGGAAAAAAAGCCTGAGAGATTGTGTGCGTAACAGTGATATACGAAAGGAATGTGGAATGAAAGTAGGTAGGTGTAATTACAAGGATGAATGTAAATAAATTAAGATGGTTTGGGCATATGGAAAGAATGAATGAGGACTAAATGGCCAAGAAGGAATATTTGGCTGAGAAAAATGGTGCTCGGATACGTGGACGTCCGAGGATCGAATGGCAAGAACATGCATGAGGAATTGTATGTCAGTGACGGAAGCGAAAGATGTATGCAAGGATAGAAGGAAGTGGCGCTCGATCCTTTCTGCCTGTGATGGTATATATGTATGTAATCTAGCTCACAGCCTACTTCGTATTCATTATGTAGCTTATTATAACACTTAAATTACTTACTTCAAGGTTGCTTATTAATCAACCCTTAATGAATCACAATTTCTCCGCTCCTGATAGTTTAATGCGGTAATTCATTTTTTAATTAAGTTTATTATTAACGAAGTTGTGTGAACTACTAAAATATTTTTTTCTGTTAATTCTAAAACATTGAAAATCACGACTTGAAAAACAACATTACACTCAATTGATGTAAATTACTTTTAATTATGAAATCATTTTAATTAATTTATCAAACAATACACAACGTGTATATGCGGTAATATTATAATATTATATGAAAAAAAAACTAAACACAACAAAGTAGGTACACAAAACGTTTTGAGATATTGCATGTTTCATCGTCACCATACGCAAGAAAACTGATGTATCCAGAATTTTTGGACTTCGTAAATCTTAACTACAAAAAATGTGTGTCCGAAAACAACCTAATCTTTCAATATAAGATAGGCAGCATAAGAAATACATGGATAGGTTGAAATAGTAGGTATATATCAACATCTGGAATATTATACTATACTAGGTCCTAGAACAATGTACACCCAATATCACTATATACACCCCTACACAATACTATATATATATTACAATGTTATCTATAGACAGCTGAGTGAGGCATACGGATATTAGAAATGCGTTATTGGGTTCAAGATTTGTATCTTGAACCTACTCACGCAAGAATGCATCGAGTGCGAAGATACAAAACTGCATATAAAAGAAAGGGATAGAAAATCCAATGAACCTGTACAAGAGATAAAATCTATAGAAATTGCGCCATTTATGCTAATGAGCTAAGGACCATGGTATACATTATGAAGTATTTTAAAGTAGGTACATATGTATATACTGAGACATTATGGGCACAGCTATGTGAATTGATGAATGAACGTTGTATATGTATATATTAGTATAGCTATAGGAGCGTAGGTAGGTACCTGCTAGCTTTGGGATAAAGTTTTTATATACATACCTACATAGGTAGGTAGATAGGTTGTACATATTTTTTACTATGTAGGTTTGAGTATTGCATAACCAAAACAATTTGCGCGCGAGATTTAAAAATACATATTATGAATGTTACTTTTGATTACGTATTTGGGCATTACTTGGCGGCCTTGGCACCCTGGTTTCCTGCACCAAGTGTACCTATGGTGGATCCGGCGCTGACCATAGTGTAGTCATCCTGAAATGTTATGATGGTATGACTGTTTTATAAAATCAAGTGATATTATTTAGTGTTAAGGGACTGAATATTTTGAATATTCATCATGACACAATGTGCATACACATTCATCACACCATAGTGTAGTCATCCTGAAATGTTATGATGGTATGACTGTTTTATAAAATCAAGTGATATTATTTAGTGTTAAGGGACTGAATATTTTGAATATTCATCATGACACAATGTGCATACACATTCATCACACCATAGTGTAGTCATCCTGAAATGTTATGATGGTATGACTGTTTTATAAAATCAAGTGATATTATTTAGTGTTAAGGGACTGAATATTTTGAATATTCATCATGACACAATGTGCATACACATTCATCACACCATAGTGTAGTCATCCTGAAATGTTATGATGGTATGACTGTTTTATAAAATCAAGTGATATTATTTAGTGTTAAGGGACTGAATATTTTGAATATTCATCATGACACAATGTGCATACACATTCATCACACCATAGTGTAGTCATCCTGAAATGTTATGATGGTATGACTGTTTTATAAAATTGATTTTATTTTTTTCCAGGATCAGAATTTCATGGTTCAGCTGCCCGCAACTATCCCAATGCTGCGGTTATGAAGCTTCCAGACAACTTTCAAGATATAAATGCATCTGAAATTGGGCAGTTCTCGCCTTTGCGGTCCAGAGAAATATCTGGATCCGTTATGTCTTCCAGTTTTGAAGGCAATATTGAAAAAAACACCTGTTCAAAAATAGATATTACTGTGGATTCTGATCCTCACGTCGAGCCATATGATTGCCATGGAGCTGTGAGCTTGTCATCGTCAATGCAAAGCAACGTGCCCAGTCCATTTGGTGGGCAGCGGTGTATCCTGGGCATGCCGGGCTCTCAGTGGGGTCAGGGGTACAAGTACCTCTCAGATTATCTTCATCATTCCCATTATCTCAACCTCCGCAATTCTTGCAGCAGAGCTTTACATTCCGTGTCTTTGAAAAAAGGTATAGTTCATTCATATCATACTGTCACTTCCGATCCAACTAATAAATCTTTCAGAATCACTAATGTCGTTACCGCTCAAGCATTACGTCCAAGTAATACTACCTCGTATATTAGAAACATGAGCAACGATGAGAGCTCTGTTTCTGGAAGGAAACAGTCTTCAGAAGAAAAGTCTCCTGGAAAAGATGATTCTAAACTGCCAACTAGAGCAGAGCAATTAAAAAGAGCTGTGGCGGCGTACGGTTCCACTGTCATAGTGTTTCACATCACCATCTCCCTTATGTCTCTCGGAAGTTTCTATCTTCTAGTTAATAGGTTTGTTCATTACATTCACATCAATTTTTGATATATTATGCTATTTTATCCACTTCTTATTTATATGAGTATAGTGTAACTACAGTGTTTTTTAATTATATTATGTCACGGAGAGAGATAATTAAACTCCCTACACACCTAATTGTATTTTACTTACAAAATATTCTTATTTTGTAAGTAAAATACAATTTTTGATATATTATGCTATTTTATCCACTTCTTATTTATATGAGTATAGTGTAACTACAATGTTTTTTAATTATATTATGTCACGGAGAGAGATAAGTAAACTCCCTACACACCTAATTGTATTTTACTTACAAAATATTCTTATTTTACAGTGGACTAGATGTCATGTACTACATAGAATACATGGGCTTGGCTGATGGAGCCTTAAGCAAGAAGATAACAGCCAACACAGGGACGTTTGTTCTTGCTTATGCTATTCATAAGGTTTTTGCCCCCGCAAGGATTGCAATAACTTTGACTGCAACACCATTTATTGTAAGATATTTACGAAAGGTCGGCATTTTAAAAGCACCTGTCAAAGTGAATTAGGCTTATAAAAGAAAAAATTGTACTATTCATAAGATTTAAATTTGTTTACATATTATATTTTATAAATTAATATTTAGTGATTCTTTTTTTTATAATCGTATAGATCTATAAATATACATTGAACATACCATAGCATTAATATTTTTCCGTATGTATTAAAAAAAATATGTATGTACATAATAAATTGCTATATTTTGTCATGCAGTCATAGAGTGAATTTTTGTTTGCTTACAAACAACTGCTAGGCATATCAAACATTTGCACAGAACAATATTAATGTGTTAATGGAAATATTCCACAAATAATTTCATTCAATTTGATGCAAAATTATTGGGGCAGTTGTATAGAAGACAAATTAAATAAATGAGTTAATTGTTTATTCTTTCACTTAATACTGTATACATAGGTACGCATAAGTACAGTAAAAGATACATAATATAAAAAGGCAATACATACATAGATCAGTAATATAGATGCATCAACAAAAAGGATACAAGGATTATCATCATCTCCGTCAGTCCCTCAATTCTGAGGATCATGATCTTCATGCCTCATTCTATAGTGAATCTGTTTCCATCTCGAGCGATCCTGCGCCATGTGCAGAAATGCAAACATCTCAAATTCTTCGATCCTCATGCGCATGCTTGCTCACAGCATCCAAGTTTAAGCTCCATACAAAATATGCTGAATATCAAGGTCTTAAACGTACATTGAAGACTCACTCCCGTACCTGGATATTTCAGAAGTCGGGGACTTCTATTTATCCGATCTTCTAAATAAAACTTGTCCCCATGGATGGGCCCTATAGAATCTTTGAAACTTTTATTCTACATTTACGTATTTGATGCTCCTCTCAAGATGATAAAATACAATTACAAATACAGCAAACAATAAATAAATAAAAATAAACAATAATAACCCAAACAAATAACAAACAAGATTAACAATCTATAAATGTGTCGCTGAGTTTCGAAATCCGCTATAACACATACATTTGAATGTGTTATAGCGGATTTCGAAACTCAGCGACACAAATACAGTATCCTATTTTGGAGCAGAGGTCTTATCTTTGTATTCCTCATGATTTCAAGGCTTTTCCAAATTTTATCAAGGTAACCTATTGCGCTCTTTGCCATCTGTATGTTGCGGTTCACTTCTTGGTCGTTTGTGCCTCCATCATTTATAAGAGAACCCTGATATACAAATGCAGGAGGATACAGGCAAGAAATAAGTGACAAGCTAAAAGTATGTAAGATAAATTGATAAAAAAAAAATAGGTTAAATTATTGAAGATAATAATAATGAAAGCGCCTTAGAATTAAGATTGAAATTTGTATGAAAAAATTCAATAGATATTTAAAGAAATGGTAATAGACATTGGTAATAATTTAAGATTTTTGCAGTGCAAAAATTACATCTGTTAACCAAATTAAAAAAATTTGATGCATGCCTTTGTAAATAAATATTTGGTATAGCACATGCTGCAATTATCCAATCCACACATTTTATTGACATATAAAGTATAATTCATAAGCTTATGAATTATATTTCATAACACATTATGTACTGCTTATAAAAATTTACTTATTTAATAAGAAATGTGTAAACAAAAAAAAAACAAAATGTAAATTACTTAAGTACGTATGAGTCAGGCATGGATGTATATAGGTAGGGGATGGAACGTTTATAGTAATTTGTATGAATGACAGCCAAGCCAAAAAGTGAGGAAGGGAAATCGACTGGCGGCCATTTTGTATGGAACACTTTATTTAACATTTGTATGGGCAATGTATGGAGATTATTCACACAGTAACAGAAAACATTATATTTACTTCTTAAAATGATTACAAAGCCACATAACTTAATGTTTTCACATATTTCATGAAATAGGGAATAGTGACGCGAAATAGCGAATGCGAAACCGCTGAGCGGAATCGTAGTAACAAAACCGCTTTCAGCTAGTACACTTGCGAGGAATGCGAACAGCGAAATCGTGATACCGAATAAACACTATTAGGTACGTACGCAGTAGTGTGAAATTAGTGGAACTAAATTGCATATTCCATAGTAACTATCCGATATTGGCCGAAAAATAAATATTGAACTATAATCTATCTATACCATCACGGCTTTCCCACAAGTTTATTACATGCAGTTGGTCTACTGACTATCCCACTTTATCTATCTATACCATCACGGCTTTCCCACAAGTTTATTACAAACAGTTGGTCTACTGACTACCCCACTATCTATCTATACCATCACGGCATCTCCCACAAATTTATTAAGTACATACAGTTGGTCTAATGACTACTCCACTCTATCTATCTATCTATACCATCACGGCTTTCCCACAAGTTTATCACATACAGTTGGTCTACTGAGTACCTCACTATCTACCTATACCATCACGGCATCTCCCACAAGTTTATTATATACAGTGGGTCTACTCTATCTATCTATACAATCACGGCTTTTCCACAAGTTTATCACATACAGTTGGTCTACTGAGTACCTCACTATCTATACCATCACGGCATCTCCCACAAGTTTATTATATACAGTGGGTCTACTGACTACTCCACTCTATCTATCTATACAATCACGGCTTTCCCACAAGTTTATCACATACAGTTGGTCTACTGAGTACCTCACTATCTATACCATCACGACATCTCCCACAAGTTTATTACATACAGTTGGTCTACTGACTACCCCACTCTATCTATCTATGTATATGACATGACATCAAATCCTGTATGCGAGGAGCATCGCATATTATGAATGACTGTATGATCTAATTTTCATCCGAAATGCATGTGCAACATGCATTCTATGAATGAAAGATCATATGATTTTATGCAAGGGATAATACAAGATGAATAATATAATAAATTTTGTTATAAAAATAAAATCAAAAACACTGTTTACTTTCACTTGTTATTTATTTTAAATATTTTAGCAAAGATCTTTCGTTATATTAACATCATCAGTGCTCACTTACAACTAAACACAAAACAAAATCTGCTGGTATACATAAGCATTATACATTTGTATGGGGATTTCCCATTTCTAAGAAATAATAATTATGTGGTTGGTTTACAAGGTGGATCGGAATATACAAAAGGATAGATAAGAGGTGAGGACAATGGAGGGATCTGTTTATTTATAACATATCTGTTTATTTATAACATGTTTATATATACCAGCAGATTTTGTTTTGTGTTTAGTTGTAAGTGAGCACTGATGATGTTAATATAACGAAAGATCTTTGCTAAAATATTTAAAATAAATAACAAGTGAAAGTAAACAGTGTTTTTGATTTTATTTTTATAACAAAATTTATTAAAAATGAACTTTCACCAAGTAACTACCGAAAAAATTAATAGTTTAATTACAGCCAGTACAGGCCAAAAGGTAGTAAAATACTTGCAGCTCAAGACAAAACAAAGACTGTTGGGTTTAAAGATATATTTTAACCAAAAGTGTATTAAAAATAATGTCTTTCCTAACTACACGGGCAGTATTAAATGTAATAATAAATCACCTACAGCAATTGATTTAACTAGAAAAGCTAAATTAATGTGGATAAAAAGTGAAATTAAAAAGTGTTTTGTGATTCAAAATAATATACAAATATTTGTTAAACTTTTACATTCGTGTTTGACTAGTGAATTACACCGAGTAGAATGGGATCTGATTGAAGATAAAGTGTACGAAAATGTTAGTAAAATTGCATTCAATAAGAAAAAAGTGTTAGATAAGAAATTGCGTCATTTAATTTCTGTAAATGTAAACAAAAGTCAAAATAAAAACGACATTTCGAATAATCAACAAAAGAAAACAACTTTTCACAATAGAGTTATAAATCTTAGTACAGAGAACATTGATAATAAATATGTGAAAATTTTGAATAAAGGTTATAAATATAATTTAAATTCAGTTAATAACAATAATTTAAGACAGCTGGCTATAGATCTGGAGATCGCGTTAGATAACAAAAAAGATAGTGACAAAAAATATCAGTGTACTAAAATCATTCGAAAAAATTTAAACACACCAAAATTAAAAGAAAATGAAAATGTGATATTAAAAGAGTTTAGCAAATTCACTAAAAATAATAGTCTGACAGTTACCCGCGCCGATAAGGGAAACTCAATTGTAATTTTAAATGATAGTGATTACATAAATAAAATGGATGAATTGCTGATGGATACCAATGTCTTCAAGAAAATTGAAAAGGATCCGACGGAAAAATATCAACGAAATGTAAAAAGTGTTGTTAATAAACATGGATATATTTTTGATAATATTCAAAAATATAAACTATCGGTTATGAACCCAATGCCTCCACAATTATATGGATTAGTCAAGATACACAAAGAAGGTAATCCGATTAGACCAGTTTGTTCATACACACAAGCTCCAGCATCACATCTATCCAAATATATTAATACGTTATTTCTAAATACCACAAATTTTAAACCTAAATATTCCATTAAAAATTCGATCGAATTCAGTAATAAGTTAAAAAATAGTGTACCCCTTAAAAACTGCATAATGGTGTCTTTCGATGTAAAGAGTTTGTTTACAAACATTCCTGTAAATGAGACAATGAAAATCGTTAATGATATTTTGACCAAGAACTGCACCGACCCTAAAATAATTCAAGGTATAAATGATACTCTCAACGAATGCATTAATCAAAATTATCTCTGTTTCAACGACTGCATATACCAGCAAATAAATGGTCTTCCTATGGGTAATCCATTATCACCTCTACTAGCGGACATCTACATGAACCATTTTGAAGAAAACCTCTTTGAGTCAGGACATCCACTACTAAAACTCATTAATAATTACGCAAGATACGTGGATGACATTTTTTGCACATTCAGTGGAACAAGAAGACAGCTGGATACATTTTTCACTTTTTTAAATAGTATGAATAAAAACATTAAATTTACCATGGAACTAGAAGAAAATAACGCAATAAACTTCCTAGATCTGACTATATTAAGAACTGATAATAAATACGAGTTTCAAATATACCGTAAATCTACATACACTGACACAATAATTCATTCAAAATCAAACCATCCAATAACGCATAAGATGGCGGCATTCCATTCGATGATTCACCGACTGTTATCCATACCACTTAATCAAGATAATTACAATAAAGAATTGAACACTATAATTGACATTGCAAACAATAATGGATACAATAGCATGTTAATACATTCACTATTAAATAAAAAAATCAAACAACAGTTAATACATAAATTTATATATCCAAAAACAACAGACACAGATATCAAGCACTGGAGAAAATTACTGTATGTGGGTAATGCTACGGATGAATGTAGTACAAAATGCAAGAAAGCAGATTTCAAACCAGCATACTATACTAAAAATAATATAGGCAAACTAATTTTTAATCGTAAAAAAAGGACAATCAACAAATTGGATTACTCGGGAGTATACAAGTTAAACTGTAAGAATTGTGCCACATCATATATTGGACAAACAGGAAGAAAAATCAGACAAAGGGTTGAGGAACACAAAAAGGCTGTAAAAAATATCTCAATAAACTCAGAAATGGCTGACCATTGTCGTGATACGGGACACTCAATAGATCTGGATAACATTGATATTCTACATAAATCATCCAAAGGATATAATTTAAATATCTTAGAAAATATTGAAATTAATAGGCATGTGATAAATAATAGTTGTACTGTTATAAATAAACAGATCCCTCCATTGTCCTCACCTCTTATCTATCCTTTTGTATATTCCGATCCACCTTGTAAACCAACCACATAATTATTATTTCTTAGAAATGGGAAATCCCCATACAAATGTATAATGCTTATGTATACCAGCAGATTTTGTTTTGTGTTTAGTTGTAAGTGAGCACTGATGATGTTAATATAACGAAAGATCTTTGCTAAAATATTTAAAATAAATAACAAGTGAAAGTAAACAGTGTTTTTGATTTTATTTTTATAACAAAATTTATTAAAAATGAACTTTCACCAAGTAACTACCGAAAAAAATTAATAGTTTAATTACAAGATGAATGTTTTAATGAACTGCATATTCTGGTGACGGGCCGAGTTCGTTCCGTATACAAAGGCAAGAGCCAAGTCTCTGCCCGACTGTACGCAGAGAAATGGCGTAAAACATTCATATATATATAAATATTTGCAAACACAGTAGTAGACTGTTATTTTGGAGTTCACTTTGGAGTAAAGAATAAAAACAGTATTACAAACAAGTCTTTATTAAATTATTTCATTATTGTAATATAAATATTTATTTATAAAAGTTTATAATAAAACATTATTTCATATTTCTTAAATAAATTCATTCAATTAATTAAGAAATTGTTGTGGGAATGATTTTATAATAAATTAAATGCTATGTGTGGCATTCATTAGTTGAAGTGTTACTTGTATTCAGATTAGACTAAGTACAGGAGAAAATCAAATAATAAATGGTAAAGGAGTAGAAGTATTGAGTTTTTGAGTACACAACTATATAATAACCAATCGACTCCGGGATCTGTATTCACTGTAGAGAGACAATGGAGCAAAATATTGATATGAAGTAACAGTTGATATCTGTCTTCTTTAATTACACATTAACATTATTAGATTCTGTCCCACCACAGCACAGCAGGATGAGGTTTCCCAATGAATTATCCTTACACACAAATGTCTATATTGCTTAACAGTACCACCACAGGATGTTCCTTTAAGCCCTTGTATATTTGCCCCAGATGTGAAGCATGAACACTGACGCAATGAAAACCAAAGACATCACCAACACTGGAACAGGACCACTGCAAAACAAAAATTATTTCAATCAACACTATACACAAAATAATGCCACATCACAACAACTGCCATGTTAAATCTCTACTAATGAAAGAGAAAGTTACTATTGTAACTAGATTTTTAAGAGGTATAAATCTGCGTAGATAAGATAAAGAACTTGATCACAAAGGTCATTAGATATGAGTGGTGATAATGGTGAAACAAGTCATGGTATGATGTGATACTCATCAGATTTACAATTAAGGATTATATTTTATGTAATCACTGAATTTTCCTATAACATTGCGAATATAGTGCAAGATAAGATGTCAGAAGTTAAGTAAAAATTGTTCTAGGTAATCCAATGAATGAAGACGTATCCATGAACAACCAGCTCATGTTGTTCAATATCTTGATTTTTTTTATGCTTTGCCAGTTAATTATATGCTTAATTTTCTATAATTAAACTATTACACCCTTTTGATTCAAAATGCATAATCTCTGCGATGTGCATAATAATGCATAATGCGACTCTTTATCTAAAAAATTACTCAATATTTTTTTTCAAAATATTACCTTCCTATTGCTGTTCAAAACAAAAAAAAATAACAAAAATCATTTGTATGTACTTCAAGTAGTTTTTAAAATACGACATTTTGAAATTATTATACAAAATAAGTTAGTAGGTACTATAGAGGAAGCACAAGCCAGAATGGACTTTATTATCTTAATGGAATTATGATGCGAAAATGAAAAATGATCATTTTTTGAATTTTAACTTTGAACCAATGTTTAGTAAATTTTTCGATAGATATCATGTTCAAAAATATTTTCAAACTAGAACATTTAAGCATATTTTATTTTAGTTATTTCAATAAGATAATAAATGATAAGGATATGATGATTTATAATAAGTCTACATAATTTTTTAAATGTCTTTAGTTTTATTGGCACAGAGAAGATGATTTGTATGTTTGTTACATGCATTTGGTCCACTGGCTACCCTTCTTGTGGGAGATGTGATGATATGAATGAATTAATTCTTTTTATAAAGATCTATTTTCATTAAAAATCCTCATAATTCACAATTGAAAGTTTCAGACAAAAAAAGATAATTAACTTTCAGTTATTTTGCTGAAACTTTCAAACAAGTATTGACACTTATAATTGAAATAGTTACTTATGTTGTGAGAGTAGAGTAGGTTAGAAGCCAGATTTCTGATAGTTCATTCATATTTTTTGCATCAAAAATAATGAAATATCGAAACTGTATTAAGGGGCGTTCACATTTGTTCACTTTCAGTGATCACTAGCGATGACGGATGGAAGCAATTATACCTGACATAATTTTGATGAAAGGTCCTTTCACTGAAACGACCATAAACAAATTTCATCCAATTATATGTCTTATTCTCTATGAATTTGTATTGAAATTCAGAATCATGCACAAAATTATCATGCTGTCGAGAATTATATTAATATGTTTTAATTTTTAAAAGTGTTATTTTTCATTTATTTAATTATTTTTTTACGAAAATACGTCACACTACATGACTGAGTGTTGACATGGCAATGAAAGCATAGGATGAACAAGTGTGAACAGACATGTTCACTTTGGATGAACAGGTTTGACCCTGACTCTCTGGACGATGATCCAAAGTGAAGCAATGTGAATGCTACTTTAGACAATCAATCTTGTACCGTGCCTTAATCAATTATTGTATTTGATACATGATTCATCCGAGATCCAACTTTTCTAAAACATTAAAATATGATCTTTTAATTTTTAACACTATGGATAATTGGGACAGATTGGGCTAGTCCCAAATTAATGCATGAATCTTAGAATTAAATAAATAGAACTGTTAAAAATTGTTAAGGCTAATTGGAAAATATTTGCTTAGGGATAATTATGCTTCTTATATAAATTTGGGGGGGGGGGGGGGCACATACCTCCCCCCCATACTGGGTATGTCCATGCCAGAAATACTTACTGATAGCACCAATGTTGATTGTATTACAGTGGCTACCAACCTACTCTACCTTCAACATAAGTAATTATTTAATATATAGGTGTCAGGTAGTTTGTTAAAACATGAATTTGGGTTTCTGTTGATCATAAATCCAGATTTGTGTTTTAAATCTAAAATGTCCGAATATATATATGTTGTTGATAAGTTTTTCGCGACGAGGTATGTATGTATAGATTGTCTTTGCGGACACATTACGTGTTTTTGTTTGGTGGTGAGCTTTCGAATGCGCACGGGCATCCATTGTCAAACCGACTGACTACTTCTTTCTGAGCCTCTCGCTTCGCCGTAGAACCTGTGAAGATGTAGGGATGGGGGTAGGAGTAGGGGGGGTAAGGTTAGACGGTGTCTCGTTGTTTTGTTTCGTCGTAAATTTGTCTGCGTTGTTGCCATTCATTAGCATAGGTAAGTTTGCGATGTTGTCATTTTTTTGTGTAGAAAATAACGTGTTCGTCTTAATTTTGTCTATAAGGTGATGGTAAGTTTTAGGTAATTTATTTGTTTCGTCTCGTTGGTTCAGTGCAAAGTCTCTCTTGGCTATATAAATAGACTCGTACAGGATTCTGTGAGATTCTGTGTTACTTTTTTGAATCGTAGCTGCGTTTTTAAAATCGATTCGGTGTCCTTCCATGAGGGTATGCATCGCTAGCGTTGACGTATGTTTTTTGTTTCTCACGTCGACTTGATGTTCTGCTATGCGATGTAGGACCTGGCGGTTTGTTCTGCCTTGATATTCGGCTATTCTATGTATCGATGTTAGAAATAAAAAACCTAGTTCAGCCTTGGCGCTGCATACCATGACGGAGGGGCATACAATAGATTTCAAAGGAGCACACACCATAGTTAAATCAAATAACGAATCCCATAGAATTATTTATGAATGTATTAATATTGCTAAAAGAGACTTTGCTCTAAACTCAAGAAATGAAATTAATAAGTTACCTCATTCCTACCATCATTTGATAGAAAAAATAGAAAGTAATTTACATAATAGGCCTACCACTGATGAAACACACATTTCTACTAATTCTTCAACCCTTTCTACTTCCATTAGTCCTCTAACACATAACACAACACAGCATCCTATAAATTCACATTCACCAAACACAAAACACTCTTCCCTTTTCTACAACTTCACACTCACCAACACTAAATGCACTATCACTTTCTACATCGTCACACTCACATACATACACGCCCCCTATTCCCCACACCACTCCACCTCCTTCCCCCACTTTACGCCGTAGCCAAAGGCTTGCTCACCGAAAACAAAACAGTAAACACTGACCCGTTATCCGTGACGTACGTGTCTACTGCAGAACCTGATGATGGAGTTCCAAGCAACTCCGAAAGCTTGTTCGAAAAACAAATTACGCGATGTAACCGCAAAACATAACTCTAAAACATATATACCTCGTCGCTAAAAACTATTCAATAACATATATATATATATATCGTCTCCGCACGCATAATTTGACTTATGTGAGCTTCGATGCAAAACTACAACTCTGCAAATGCCGCACGAGTACGAAGGCATTTTATCACTTGTGGATATTATAATTAAGTAATAAAATGCGTTCTTACTCGTGCGGCACTTGTAGCGTTGTAGTTTTGCATCGCGAGCTCACATAAGTCAAATTATGCGTGCGGCGACGATATATAAATATATATATATAAAATTAAATGTAAAAAAATCCCCAAAAAACATGGATTTTGCGTATTATAAAGTAGCTTTAAAATTTTAGAAAACTACTGAGAAGTATTTGTATTATTTATGGATAATTACAATTCCTATAATATACTGAATAAACTAACACTTTGATTCCAGGAGAGTCGTCAGTGTAGAATCTCCACATTCCTCCTGAGGATGTTCCTGTATTCCTATTTCTGGCAGCTGTGGTGGTGGTTGTCTTGCGTTGTCTAACTGCACCACTTCCTGAAGGGACTCTTGGTGCTCCCGCTTTGCTTGGAGACCTAGTGCCTCCAGCACCAACCGACGTCGCACTTGGTGAAGCCGGCTAAAGACACATACACATAATAGGCAATCATTAGTGTTAAATATTTATGAATATAAAAGTATCGCATTTAACAGGAAAAACAACATACAACATAAAAATTAATTTACGTTATTTTTATACACCTACTTTCATAGAAGACATGCAAGTTTGCTAAAGGAAAATAAGGTAATATAATTAAATTGGATATTGTCTAAAACGTTACTTCTCAGGATATTCAATACGTATTTGATTAGAAAGCATAAGTAAAGTTCATCATATTGTTAAAACAGGAATTGTGTTAATTTCTCTATTTTGCAAATGTGCCACGTCAGACAATTTAATTTAAGCTTCTATTATGAAGTACAGATACAGCAAATATTTTTAATAAGCATTGAGTTCACCTTATTGCTACCATATTTATTAATCTAGATGTAAATTACGAGTAATCTAACGGGGGCATTTCCAAGTCAACACAGAGAGAGTATAAAATATGATTTTGTAAATTAAAACACGATTTTAGTTTTAAATCAAACAACTTACCATTTATAATTTTAAGGTAAACAGCGAATGATATCTAGAAAATCTTTAAATATACAAGCTCTCCGTTGAACACGAACACCCCGAACCAAGCAGAATTGAATGAAAAAAGATGAAGAAGAAAGAACCAAACTGCCAAACCGATACACGTCGCGGAAACGTCAGCAGTATTGTGTTGTCATTATAAAAAATAATTTGCTTATCGGCAAAAACCATAGATCGCCTAAAACCAAAATCTTTGCTTATAAACCATAGACACGTCGTTATGCACAAGATTTATAAAGCGCAGTTCACATGCTCAGTATGTTGTTTCTTAATATCAATAATTATTATTGCTGAGACAATTTCATTGTTGTTTTTTTACTTTTTTGGTGACTTTTAATATAACTTGCTGTGTCTTAATCCATTATGCATATATGCTTACCTTATATAAATTATGTATGTAAATCTTCTACTTGTAAATGACTCGAGCCGTGAAATAATAATAAATAAAACCCTTCTAAGACTTCCGCAGGCATAAAAATTTTCATAAAACAAAATAGGTGGGTATACCTATATGGAAAATAATGACTAAATTATCGACATCACTGCAATGCGATAATTTCACATCTCGTCCAAATTTTGATTCAAGTTTTCAATGTACCTGCACAGGTAGTTAGAAATTGATGAATATTTATATTAACACAGAAATGAATTTGCTGTTTTTACGGCAAGTGAATAGAACAACCGTACCGTCCGGGCCCCGTACATATGGGAACCTTGCGCAAATTACTGAAGATATTTAACTTTTATAGCTCGAATTTAAAATTTAGGGAATAAAAATAAGACAAGTGCCAGTGTCACCTTATTTTTTATTAATATTGTTATATATCAGACTCCTGTAGATCTCTCAAACTAGACTTTAGTTCAGAGCACAATGGTATATCACATAGTAACTTATTATATAGATAGGTTTACATAATAATGTATTGCAGCTATGACAAAAAAATATTATACTATATACGAATATGAATAAAATATAATTATGAATAAAATAACTTATTTTCAAATAAAAAGTGTTTAAAATTTATGCGCATGCATGATGTAGTATTTACATCTATCACCGTTGTAATACCGCGGTCCACAATGTGAACTGTCCTTTACATACAAAATCCTTATGTACCTAACAAAAAACACGGAATTTATAATGTGAATTTGTTTATTACTTGAAACTTCGCGCGATTTCTTTGTGTTTTTTATAATTAAAAACAAGTAGGGAGTATTATCTTAGTGTTAAATATATTATTTTAGCGATATATTCATTTACCTTGCCAGAAATGTATCTTTTTTTTATACAAAAAGAAATGTCTTAATTATACTACCTCTAATATAATAAGCTTTTGAGGTCTTTTTTCCACTTGAATGATATTTCTATGTACTTATTCTTTTTTTTTTTTTTTTATTTATTCTCTTCGACCTCCATAGGCTCCGCAATGGGCACTTGGGGGTGTCAATCCAGACTACATTTTAATCATTCTCAAAGAATTCAATTAAAAGAGACAAGGCGTACAACAATATATTAATATCAATGGTGATCGATAATCCCTGGGTGTAAAGGGCCCAGTGATTATGTCGTCAGATGTGATATCAACTACATTATGTTTCTGCATCCATGTTACTAGAATCTTTTTCCAATAGCATTTCGTTAACCCAATGCCCGCGAGCGTATCAACTGTTGATACAGCAAATGTACAACTTTAGTGCGCGTTCGTATCAAATGTTGACACAAGGAATTTACATCTAAATATTATCTATACTATAGGGACTAAGGACACATACTTATAATGAAATTAAAATCAAAACCATACTCTCACTGATATTTGTGGATAAACTCAAATATTATAACGATTAATTATTTATTTATTTATGTATTTTAACAAATAAACGGCTTACGCCTTTTACAAAATTAAACATAATTATACATAGCGTGATAAAACAAATTCCATGTATAGGAACAATAAACATTTAAACAAATATAAACACAATTAACAAAAACATTGATATTATGAGAGGCCGCAAACTTCAAATTTTCGTTGATATTTCAAATAATGGCGGGCACCACACGTGACAGTTCTGCGCATGCGCGGAACGAAATTCGGTACATGGCCGTGCACTCAAAGAGGACGTATGCGTCGGTACCTTCAGTATTTGAAACTAAAATTGTAAATTTGTAAATCGATGTTTATCTATGTATTTTTTTTCGTTAAAAAAACAGATACATATTTTCAAATCTGTTCAGGCATTTGGAACATCAGATTATAACGGGTTAATATTATTTAAGTATATGTAGGTATCTACATAGCAGTGGCGGGACTAGACTTTTTGTATTGGGCATGCTGAGCCTCTTTTACAGTATACCGTTTTAATGACACCAACATTTGAAAAAGATAAATATCACGCGGTTTGTGTAGGTACAGTAGGTAGAATTTATTATAATATATTAGAAAACAATTATTGTTGGCCAAAAACTTAACTATTTTTCTATCCACAATAATCCAGATAGTCTGGATGACCTCTTTTACATTAAATCATTTTAATGACAACAACATTTGAACAAAAGAAATATTATAGGATGGAAAAGGTGTCTCAATTGACGCAGGATCACTCTAAGTGGGGATGCTACCTTATACCAACTCGAGACTCCCAAAATAAAGCGATTAAGGGCGATAGTCCCCAGTCTTAGTGAAGAAACAAAACTCAAATATGAAATATATTTATTAAATAAAATCGATAATATTAAATATTTTCAGCAACAAATAACTCAAAATACTTAAGTGATAAAGCTATTCTAAATATAATTATTGAATTCTTTTCTTAAGGCATGGTACCCGACATCGATCTAATTATTGTACTTAATACCTTACCTATCTTAAAACGAGTAAATTAAAAAAAAAAATAACAAAACAAGGAATGATAATTTTTTACAGAGCAATTATTTAAATTTACGTAACACACATTGACACCCACTCAAGTGTGTCATTTTTTCACTTTATATTTTAATCTTCTTCTAAGCGAAAACACATAAAAATTTTGAAATATTTAATTTTTTTTTTTTTTTTAAAAAGATATATCTGGGTTTTTGTTATTCAATATCAATCAAATCAATCAAAGAATAATACCTAGAGATTGTTCCAGTATTTCTAAGAAATAAAGTGGAATATTATCATAATTATAATCATAAAATAATATACCAAACACATCAATTTTAATTGAATATCAAAGTTATGTTACGATTTTTTATCATATTACCTACTTATAATATTATAATAATTAAATATTAATATGTCTGAAAAAACTAATACGTAGTCAACTTATAAATAAAAAAATATTTATCAACAATCTTAGCAAAACAAAGCAAATTTGAAAAAAGTTAACACACAAAAAACCAATGTATTTGGAGAGAGATGGAATTTTTATGTGTTTCTGAGATGTTGAAATAATAATTATGTTAAATTTTTGTATAGTCACTAAAACAAGTATAATATTTTATAAGAAATTCTGCTATTGGTAAAAAAAATCACTTAAAAAAGAATAAAAGAAATAATATAAGTAAAGAAAAATATTAAACAATATTTCAACTAATGACAGTAATAAACAATATTTCAACTAATGACAGTACCTACGCAAGTAAGAAATAAATAAATTTTGAAATAATATCAAAAAAATTTATCAAGATTTTCATCTGTATCCTCTAATTGAATGAAATTGAACCTCAATAATATATTGGCATTCACATGAATGTGGTATCTCAATAAGCACATTTCATTTTACCGCTATTGGATAAATTTACATAAAACACAACTTCAGTCTATTAAAGGTAACTCAATAAAAATGACTCAACCGAAGCCGTACACACAAATAATAATAAAACATAATATTATTGTCTTTTGCACTAACACATACAAACCTTTCCTAAAGGCACAGCATCTGGCGTACAAATGTATTGTACCACTACACTTGCATATACACTAGTATTCAACACTTTTATTAAGTACGTTAATAGTTTTGTGCACAACACAAATACTTTTAACGTACTTTCCCTACGTGTGACAGATAACATAAAAGCTACATATGATGCTAGGAGGTGGAAATAGGACAGAACTATTTTCTGGGGTCATACGAATTTATCGAAGTGAAGTTTGCAAAAGGTTTGCTATCGTTTAGCGCGAGATTTGAATCAAGGTTAATTTACTTTATACCGTTTATAGGTACATCTAGAGTTTCTATGTTAGCAATTGACCTGAAGTTTGCAATAGATTAGCTAACGTTTAGCGGAAGATTCAAACTAATTTAAACTTACTTCGTCATTTTTTTAGATACTTTCTCTCGTAAATTATAGATTTATTCCCTAGGCATGCGTTGCTTTTTTGCATGTATGGAAGGCACGCCACTGCTACATAGGTACCTCTTTGTAACATCCGATATTTATTACGTCTCAAATAAAATATGTACTTTCCCAATCAACAGTGAGGTTGTATAATTTGTTAGAAACAGTTTTTTTTTTGTTTTATAATGTTTTATAAAGGGTTTCCGCAGAAAGTATTTCGCGGCACAACACTGATTTGTTCTATAATGTAGATGTAAAACTGTTCTTGTAACAAAATGAAAATTCTTATTCACTGTGTCGGTGTTTCGGTAGTATAATTCCATAGCGAAATAAATAAAAAAAATAAATAAATAAAACTCTTCTGCGTAAGTTTTCGAGTGTCCTGTAAAAGGCAGGTGTTCGAAAAAAATAAGACATTTTACATCTTAAATTCAGCGTTGAGGTTTGCCACCCATCCTGAATGTCTTGATTTTATACTGGCACAAAGAGGACAGTTTGTATGTTTCTTACATACAGCTGATCTGCTGGCTACCCCACTTGTGGGATATGCCGTGATGGTATAGTAGTAGTAGTAGTAATAAATAAAACAAAAATGTTTTATTCTACTATGAAAATACTGTTTTATTCACCACCTATCTGTGTTGTATAACCATCGTCTCAAATATAATGTTTTATAAAACCCGTAGTGTAATTACTCACGCGTCTCTTGTAAAACCATAAATTGTTATTTGGGTATATAATATTGTACTGTACCACTTCAAAGATATCCGATTATATAAATAAAAAAACTATATACATGGGTGTCGTATAAACTAGAGATGAAACTGATATCCGGCAACTATTTGGTATAACTATTCGATAGGTACTTATCATGAAGAAATAGCAAAAAATCTTGAAATCAAAATTACTAAGGCTATTTTTTATGGTGAAAATAAAACAACCTATACCTATGTACCTAGTAGGTACGTAAAATCTTTTTATGTCTTATTTCAAATTATCAAGAAGTTGATGTTTACTTTTGTTCTAAAAAAATTTAGGTAGGTATAATAGTGTCTAATTTTACATAATATGTCTACATAAATAAAATTTTGAATTTTAATAATAAAACTGGGTATAGTTTTTACGGCCATTTATGTTATAAAGAACATTCTGCAATTCACCTAAACTTAACAAATTACGGGAATGGCCGAATATTTAGTATCCGGCCAATCTATTTCATTTCTAGTATAAATAATAATAAAGTACTTAAGTACTATGGTTATTAAATACACAAACAATAATAAGGTACCTAAGTATTATGTTTACTAAATATGCCCGCGATGTTTATAGGTAATTGAATCAATGCAGGGTCCTGTGACACAATTACTGAGCCATGTCTAGACGCATGGCGGCTGAGGAAGCAGGTACCTTTGTATGGGATATCATTATTTACTGATTTAAGACGTTATTATAAGCTTTAACTATTATATTTGGTACAAAAACAAATAGGAGAACGATGTGAATGATGTTTACATTAAAATTATAATTCTAAACCCAAGTAATTACTATGATTTTATTGTTTTAATTGAACCATCAAAAAGGAACGCGGACGTTTGTGACAGTATTTCTCATTAATTCGCGCCTCCCGGGTTAACTGAATAAAATGATTTTTCTAACAAATACTTCCTCACCCCTTCCTTAAAGCGATCATCCTCCAATGCTTTGATATGCAGTGACAGTTTGTTGTACAGCTTCACACTTAAACCCACGAAACTATCCGCAACCTTTGCTAGTCTGCATTTTACGGTTCTGATGCTGCCTGCACTTCGCGTTGGATAGCTATGGTAATCTGCGTTTAGAGGTGTGTTCTCTATATTTTTTCGAGCATACATAAGGCACTCCTGGATATACGCGCCAGCAAGTGTGAGTATGCCCAGTTTTTTAAAGTGATCACGGCAGGAATCTCTCGGGCGCAATCCTAAAATGGTCCTTATGGCTCTCTTTTGCAGTATAAAGACTCTGCCTGATTCGGCACTCTTCCCCCAGAACATTATACCATATGACATTATACTATGAAAGTACGCGAAGTACACACATCTTGCAGCATCAAACCCGCAAACCTCTTTAACTTTTCTTATTGCAAAGATCGCAGAACTGAGTCTTGTGCAAAGCTGATCAATCTGTGGGGACCACTGAAGTTTACTGTCTACAACCAACCCTAGGAATTTACAATTGTTTACTATGTTCAATGATTGGTTGCTCAAGATTTCTTTTACAGGAACTTCGTGTTCACGCCGTAAGGAGAAGCGAAGAGCATTCGTTTTCGTCATATTTAGAACTAATTTATTGTCACCAAACCAACTCTTTACATTTTCAAGGGTTTGTGTTACTATATCTTTAGTATACTGTAAATTATCCAAGTCTCTTATCAGTATGGATGTGTCATCTGCAAACACTATGATTTTATTATTATCACTGATTTGACTAGGCAGATCATTGATATATATTAAGAAAAGTAAAGGGTCGTTCACATACGTTCACTTTCAGTGATCACTCCGGATGATCCTCCAAGATGAACAGGTGTGAACGGGCGTTTCATCGCTAGTGATCACTAGCGATGACGGAGGAAAGAGATGACCACTCGTCATAATTTTGATGAAAGGTCCTTTCACTGAAACGACCATAAACAAGTTTATCTTATTATTTGCATAGACTTTAATAGTATATACCTAGACGGAGTACCTCGATAACTTTTCATAGCGGTGAAGTGAGGCAAACAAAGACTGTCTCTTTCGCACAATTGGTTGGCAAGAACTATGGCGGGAATGTCGCGATTTGTATGGAAAGTGTAGAGTATGCTGTGAAATATTCGCATTTATTTAACTAAAATAGACGTAACAGTTGAAAAATTAATATGAAGCGATTAAGAAAGCAACTGAAATGTCTAGTAATATAAAAAATACCAATATAGTTTTCATTTTCCTATGTTTATGGGGTAATTCTTACATTGTTGATTTGTTTGTTTCATACACTCAAACTACCAAAATAAAACACCCAGATTAGAATGTTATTTACTTCATTTAATAACACAATAATATGTCTTTAAAAGGTAATAAGAGCTTGTAGCTTCTATTTGAGCCAATATCTCAAATAAATGTACATAATAAATTTTATGCCACATGATATCTGAATTTGTAAATCACTCACAGTGAATCCACTGGCTATCTTTTTCATGGGAGATAGATGGAAATAAATTATTAATCTTCACCACAGGTGAACTAGAATTGGTGCCACTAGTTTGATTAACAAAATTTTTAGTCATTCAAGGGAGATGAAATTTAGATGCAACCCTGGCTCCTGGGTCACCTCTTGTTTTCAAAAATTTAGAAAACAACATTAAAGACCTTTGTGGAGTAAATGTGGTTTGTGAAATAATGAAAGAAAGAAATAATTGTAATAAATAAACTTTATTGAAATTATTTTAAATATACAAATAGTTTTCATATACCTAGTGCATACCAAATTAAAGAAATTTATTTATTTATTCGTTAGATTACAAAACATTTGAATATACATATGAACAAACATAATATACAAAATCACAAAACAAAGACAATTTTATCAAACACTTTGCAATCATTGTTAGTGTTCGACCAAAGATCAGATTTTGATTGAATCCGATTGTTCAATTCTAAATCTACCCTCTGCCAGATGTATAAAGTGAATCCTAATTTTATATCTGTTAAAATATGCTAAAATTAATTTAGAGTCTGATAAAGATTTCACTGATTAGCAAAAAAAGTACACAACAGATTTGGATGACTAAGATGAAAACCAAAAATACAGATTCTATTTCGTTTTCAACTAAAATGGAATGTTCCAATTTTAGTTAGTCTACATTGGTATTCTATAAACTCTAAAATTGCTCCTATGTGAATTATATACAACTTGTATCATATAGAATACGAATGTTAGTTCAAGTGAAGTTGATTATAAAATTTTGGAACGTTCATATTTTAGTTACAATCAATTTAGAATAGGGGGTAATGTCTGAATAAAAACTTACTGTTACACAGCAACCAAAGAATAGTCGACAATAAAAATAACATGACAATTTATAAATGATGCACTTACCACTTAGAACCACAATATTAGAAATTAGAACTATAATTATTGGTTCATGAATAAAACTGTTTTGAGTAATTTACTTCGTTTACTTACTGTGTTCTCATTTTCGGTAATCTTTTTACTCAAGTTAAAAAGCCTTACCTTTGAGTATATTTTAATTATAAGTTTTACTAGCTCCATTTTGTGAATTCTTTCTCCTACATTTTCTTCACAATTCAAGTTTTTGAAAACACCCTTATCACAGACCAGATATGAAGAAAGTTTTATAATAAGTTTTCGAACTATATTCTTTTCATTAAATTTTCTAAACTGATCTGTGATAAGGTATATCTCTCTCTCTACCACCTTCACTACTTTAAAAACATCCTCTGAGGCTGATACAAGGCCTCCTTTGTTTTTTAAATTCAGTAATTTGGAGTAATTGTATCTTCCACAATATGAATGCTCCGTGTGTGACAATAAAAGCGCTTCATTACAAGTCACACAATCCACCATCAAAGAAATTCTTCTTACAACAAATCCAGATATATAATACAATATATTTTCCAAATTTTCATTTTCCAATAACGAACAGTAATAGCCAGATGCATAAGCATCCATCACATCCCCATTTATGGTGAATGTTTCTTCAGGGAAAAGATCAGCTGTCCCATCTTCGACTTCTTTGGACTTTTTATAATTCCATTTTATTTCAAATATACTGCCAACTGGATCATCATCTAGAGCAAGACAGTTTGCCGCAGTTGATGGTGAAATATCATTTTTTAAAAGTATCTGCTTAAACGCAGATTTTAATTGCAAAACATTTGGATTGTTGTTAGAGCCAAATCTTTTCCTTATTCTACTGAATAACAATTCTAAATGATCCTGTGAAAATTTATACGTTAGAAGGTATTTATTGTTACCATTAATTAACAATTCTTTGGCGATAGCGAGTACCGATTTTACAATCAAGCCAAATCCTAGAACAAATGTTTTTTTCGGACCTGAAAATAAAGGCAATGCCTTTCTATCCTTTAATGTAAAAAGGTACTCTACCTGTTTTAACAAGGTTTTTTCTAAGAAACCTAGATCTTTTGCAAAGATTGGTTTTTTAAAACCTTTGCCAAAAGGACTCCTGGAGTTGAGAAAGTCAAAAATCCTGTCAACAACTCTGATGAAATTTATAGTTTCACCACTATGTTCAAAACCTTGAACTCCTTGATCTTTTAAGAATTCTAGTGCATCTGCAACCGAAGAACTCAGTGTCTGAGCAGCCAGTTTCACCTTCATTTTGTTTTTTTCCCATTCTACGTGGGTTTTTGAAAGCTTGTTTGCAAATTTCAACGTCAATGAGTTTTGAACTTCATGCAACCTTTCAATATATGCCCAATCAATAATTTTATTATCTTTGCTAACAAATTGGCGTGCTGATCCCAAAGCATTTCTTGCCAATTTTAGCATATGGCACGCATCAGGCAAAAAAAATATTCTTTGACCGTTTAATTGAAAACTTGGCTCCAACTCATTGACATTGCCATATGTTTTGCACCCTAAATTTAGCATTGAGCTAAAATTGGTAGATGTGCCATCACAAGTGACTCCCCAAACTCTCAACCCGGACTCAATAGCAAGAACAATTGCAGTTTTTATTAATTCTGCTTGAACTTCGGCATTACACTTTTGGTGTATAAAATAGCCGATAGGCCATTTCCACGATCCAGATATACTTACTAACATAAACGTAAGAACTTCAGTAGCAGGAGTTTCAGGACATTCCACTTGAATGTATTGGCCGTAATCAGAATATCCTATAAAGCAGTCATTCCTGGAATCCCAAATTATTTGTTTTCTGATGGCCATGCCATCAAGAATCAAATTACAGTCGCGTTCATTTTGCTTCAATAATTTTAACGCTTCAAACACTTGCTTAAAAAAACCAGGTTCGGCGTTGATTCCTGATATCCAATTAGAAATACTTTTCTCATGAGGGAGTACGAGAAATTTTCTGAAACACAAAAAGTAAAATGTGAGAACAATAAATATTGCAAAAAGTTATATTTATTCAACCAGCACATTGCTTTTTCAAATACGCTGAGACAATCAAAAAACATTATTTAGTATTTCTAAGGTCTGTACTTTCACAGAGAAAATAATAAATAACACTGTTAATTTCCACAACTACAAACTGAGTGTTTTCAACGATCACATGGACATTCTCAAAGCAACTGGATACAGCTAGGTGCCTTGAAAATGTTCGTGAGATCGGATGAAAGCGCACGGTTTTAAAAATAAAACGAGTTGTGGAAACAAAATAAAATTAAATGACAAAAGAGAATTTACACAAATACGACGTAGATAGAAAAAATTCATGTACTGTAGAAAAATATTTATTTTTTCGACTCCTACTTAATTATTTTACTACAATTAACAATATAAATATAACAGTTACCTGCAAAATCGATATGCTTTGGGAGAGTGATAATATAAAGTCACAGCAAATTTTTTTATATCGTTAGAAAACCTCACTCCTTTCGGCGTTCGTTTTCCATTGCTGAGTTCACTTTTGAAAAGTTCTAACGAAACTCCATCAAACTGTTGCACAAGGAAATTTTGAGCATTTGATTCCAGAAGCCCCTTGTCCTTACATCTTTTCAACAGACCACTCAATGTGTTTATACGTAGTCTTTGCCTTTTAACTTTTTGTTTCAGTGTTTTAATTTTTCGCGAACGCCTATTCATTGAAGACATATTTTGGTAGGTTTGTACACATGCATCAGAAAATTTCCTTTCTAGTACATGTTCTTCTGGCAAACTATCATCAGCTTGTTGAGAAGTATTTGGAATAGATATCTGAAAAAATACTTGGAATAAATAAAATAATAAAAAAAGAAAGTGAAATTGAACGAAGACCCATGAGAGGTATATCTTCCTAAAAATAGCTTATAACAATTACCTCCACTTGACGACTCATCCTTGGAACCTTTTTTTTTGGTTGATAGTAAGAAGGAAATTCTTGAAATATAGAAGGCACAGCACCCGATTTAAGCACTTTAAATTTGCCACGAATTTCGTAATCATATTCTTGAAAATGATCACTACATATCCTGGTGCTCGCATTTGGAGAAAAGCCTTTCCTTCTTATTGCAATTATCCATTTTTTTAAAAGATTCTCACTGTGTAGAGGAAACCTAGAAAGATTAAAACGTTCATCAAAAAACCAACACTCAATACAATATATAGGGGAAGATTGGCACCATTCGTACAGGGGGAAGATTCGTACAGTCACTACTACGGCTTGTTAGAACAGCGTATTTATTACGACTTTGCGTGTGTGAGTAGTCCTAGACGGCCGCCAGTTGTCCGTTAAGTTAGCAGTCAGTGCTGCCGCTGCGAACGACACGGGAGGACGTGCCGTGTTTTTGTACGCTCAAAGTAAATATTCTGTCGATGTTTTTGGATGTTTTGTACTTAAGTGAAGTGTGATATTGTATTGGATTATTGCTCATTGGTAAGTAACAAAGATCACGATAATAATAATCTATATATTTTGTGGGTTTTCCCAAATGATTTATGTGTAGATAAAAATCTTTTATTTTTGACCTTTGGGGCAGGTTCGTACGCCTATCCAGGGGCACATTCGTACGCGTACGAATGTGCCCCCTATCACAATCCATATTAATAAGTTTATTTTTATTTCAGAAAATTTGCAAAAATGGTGCGGAATTACAAGAAGAAAGAGACTAGGTCCACATTAATAAATGAAGAAAATATGACTTCTGCAATAAAAGATGTTTTGGAAGGAAAATTGTCTTACAGAAAAGCAGCGGATAAATATAACATTAAGGCCTCAACTTTGGAGAGTCGGGTAAAGAAAATAAAAGGTAAACCTAATAATACTGACACGAGCCGTTCATATCAGTCTAAATTTACAAGTTACCAAGTATTTTCTACTGAAGAAGAGTCACAATTAAACAGATACATTGAAAAAAGTTCGAAAATGCATTACGGGCTCACACTATTACAAGTCAGGAAGCTGGCATATGATTATGCTAAAGCTTTGAAATGTAAATATCCACCAAAATGGGATGAAACTAATTTGGCTGGTATAGATTGGATTCATGGATTTCGAAAGAGAAATAGTAGTTTAAGTTTGAGAAAACCAGAAAATACAAGTAATGCCAGATCTTTTGCATTCAATAAAACACTCGTAAATGAGTTTTATTGTAATTTAAAAACTGTATATGAAAGGTACAAATTCACTGCAGATCGTATATTTAATTTTGATGAGTCTGGCATATCGACAGTGTTAGACACTCCAAAAGTGTTAGCTGCAAAGACACAAAAACAAGTCGGGCAAATAGTGTCTGCAGAAAGAGGTGAACTAGTCACATTTGGCGGCATTATCTCAGCAAGCGGAAACACAATTCCGCCACTATTTGTATTTCCAAGAGTACATTACAAAGGTTACTTTATGGAAGGAGCTCCTGAAGGTAGTATTGGGGCAACAAATAGAACTGGCTGGATCAATTCCGAGATATTTCTAGACGTTTTAAAACATATAAACAAACATACGCTGAGTACTAAAGAAAATCCAATCCTTTTACTGTGCGACAATCATGAAAGTCACATTAGTTTGCCAGCGATTAACTATGCACGAGATAATGGCATAATTTATTTGTCATTCCCCCCACACACATCTCACAAGCTTCAACCGTTAGATGTTGGAGTGTTTGGGCCATTTAAATCCAAATTGAAGACAGCCTTCAATGACTGGCACGTGACAAATGCAGGGAAGACAATCACCATTTACAATATTCCGAAAATTGCCAAGATAGCATACTTTGAAGCTTTTACTGCTAAGAATATCATAAGTGCGTTCACTTCGCCAGGCATTTGGCCTTTCAATCAATTGGCTTTCAGTGATGAAGATTTTTCACCAATTGAAGTGTACACATCCAGCAACGCAAACATTGATTGTCCTGCTCAGAAACCAGAAAATACCAACACAACTAATAATCAACCAACGCAAGAACCTCTAAATAATGATAACGACACAACTGGAACTTTGGCTTCTTCTAAAAAGTTACTACAAAATATTCACACAGAAGCAGCTTCATCTACTCAGGCACATCCACTAGTAAGCGCTGAAACAACTTACCTAAATTCTGCATTGGGAATTGAGGCGACGCAGAAAACGCCTCCTCGAGTAGTTGGAGTTCAGTATCAGATTTCTGAGTCACAAGAAATACCAAGTCCTATTACACCAGCAATGGTTCGGCCTTATCCTACAGCTGAGAAAAAGAAAAAAACAACGATGGGAAGGCAACCAGGAAAGTCCAGAATTTACACTGATACGCCGGAAAAAAATAGGCTGGAAGATTTGCAAAATGCGAAGCAATTGAAAAAAACAGAGCAGGAAAGAAAAGCGAAAGCGAGAGAGATGAAACGCACTTTAAAAATTGCTGCACACTCCAAGCCAAAAAAATCAAAAAAGAAAGAAGAAAGCAGTGATTCGGAATCTGAAAATTCTGAGGTTAGTTTACAGGAGAGTTCGACATCATTAGTAGATTATTCTGATGACAATGAAGGTGAAGATTTTGATGCTACTGTGAGACCCGAAAATATTAAGGACAACTCTTTTGTTTTAGTCAAATTTGCAAAAAAAAAGTCTATTATCTATTACGTAGCAAAAGTTATGAGCCATTATTCTGAAACGGAATTTAAGGTCTCGTTTTTAAGAAAAAATCCAGGGCTATCCTGCTCGTTTGTGTTTCCTAATATTGAAGACGAACATGGCGTGGACATTTCTGATGTCGCTTTGATTCTTCCTAACCCGAAATCTCCAGGAGCCCCTACAGCCAGGACATCTAAATTATACAAATTTCCTATAGATTTCTCACGATTTAGTGTGCAATAATTAGTTATTAAGACTTGGTTTATCTTGTTTTTATTACTAATGCACCAAATAACTAAAATATTAATCTCTTGTTGACTGTTTAGTTATTAGTGTAGTCTAAAATATGTTGTGTTTTTTCTCCTAATTGTGTTTTTTTTTCTAAGAAATGTATGTTTGGTTGATAGGAGGTTTAATTGTTCAGTTTATCACATCATTGTTCAGTTTATTACATAATAATTCTTTCATTGTTCTTTTCAATAAATACGATTTTTGATAATTATTTTGCTGTTTTATTTAACCTGTACGAATGTTCCCCTACCCATGTACGAATGTACCCCTCTGGTGGGGCAGATTCGGACATATGCCAACTTTTACTAAAATTCAATCCATTCGTTTATTTTATAAGTTATTGTCTTCCAACTTTTTTATTAAGAAGCTAAATGTGTGCAGAATGTTATAATAAATGATTGAGCAATCTATCTTTAATACAAAAATTTTTAAAAATCAAACTCTAAAAAGTGTACGAATGGTGCCAATCTTCCCCTATGTGCTAAATCAGCTCATCACTAAAATAATACTTATTCTTAATCTCTTTACATTCACGTAATATATATGAGGTCAGCCCACCTAGACAAATTGCATTTGGTGATCAACTACAAACTAACTTTTTGACATTGAACATTGTCGAAAAGTAATTGTCTAGGGCTGCTGTACTTTTTCATAAATACCTAGTCCATTCTACATTATAATTTATCATGCAGGTACCACAAAAACAAGAGTGTGAACAATATAGAGATATCACTCTCCCCTTACTTAAGAAATTACATGCCATTTCGTTGTCAAAATCTTAGATAAAATTTATACATGAAAACAGCATCTTACACCTGAATATTCATATTGATACTTTTGAAAATTGAACAGTTTATAGAAACAACTCTGGAGAACATTAAAATGTGACCAGTATTTTCATATTAACGGTATACAATATCTATCTACGTATTAAGAAAATTATGTGAAGTGAATTGAAAACTAACGAAAATAAACGTAGGTGTAGGTACTTGACTTGTTTAAGGAAAGTTGATAAAATTTTGTGTGTAAACATTTTTATAAGAAAATAAACATTTACCTGTGGAATTTAATGCCAGATCCAGATTTATAACGATTTGTACATCCGTATCCTGAACAAGAAGTAGGCATTGTAAACTAAAAACTGTCAGCTATCGAAAAATTTAAGATATAGCGTCTCGATCACATACACTACTGCACTAGGTATAAGAGGTTATATATACAACTACAAAGTCTTTTAACTATAATAATAATAATGTGAAAGTCTTTAAACTATAATAATGAAGTTAAACCACTAATGTTAACACTAAAAATATCACTAAAATAACTATTACTAACTTAGAAATAGCTTAATATTAAAACTATGAACTATATAGTCAATAAAATTTTAAAACCGCACCAAACTTAAAATAAAACAATAAACCGGATTATAATTAACACCAAACACTAAACAAGTCCTTAGTATTATAAATACATTCATTCAAAAGTATAAAATATGGTATAAACGAGGATTTTATAACGAAACACAAGAAACCGTCAAGAAAACGCACCGCAGGAACCAATGTTTTGCCAACCAGTGAACGAAAAGTGCCGTGCAATTCGACACACTTTTGAGGGTTACTTCGCCGTCTAGGTATATACTATTAAAGTCTATGATTATTTGTTTAATTCTCTATGAATTTGTATTGAATGTCAGAATCATGTACAAATTTATTATGTAGTCGAGAGCTATATTTATTTATTTTAAGTGTTATTTTCCATGTTTGAATTTGTTTAATTATTTTTGTACGAAAATACGTCAAACTACATACGACATGACTGAGAGTATTGACATGGCAGTGAAAGCATAGGATGAACCAATGTGAACAGACGTGTTCACTTTCGATGAACAGGTTTGACCCTGACACTCTGGATGATCATCCAAAGTGAAGCAATGTGAATGCTACTTAATGGTCCCAAAATAGATCCCTGGGGCACGCCACAGTTTATGTCACAAATATCTGATTTTATATTGTCAATCACTGTTATCTGTTTTCTATCTCTCAAATAGGATTTTAAAAAAGATTTTTCAACTCCACGAATTCCATAATGGTCTAATTTAGCAAGTAGCACGTCATGTTGGACACAATCGAATGCCTTTGATAGATCGCAAAAAATGCCAAAAGTATCCTGTCCGTTCTCAAAGGATTCCATAACATAACCTAGCAGTTGTGATACAGCGTCACAGGTATTTTTACCCTTTTGGAATCCATATTGTTGTGGGTGAAGTATACTGTTATTGCTAAGAAATTGTGCAAGCTGCTCGGTGACAATTTTTTCCAGGATTTTACTGAACACAGGCAGAATCGAAATGGGTCTGTAGTTGCTAAAGTCAGTTTTTTCTCCTTTCTTGTATATCGGAGTGACTCTTGCAATTTTCAACAGATCTGGGAAGTAACCTTTTCTAAGACAAGTGTTGAATATTTTGGCTAGATGTGGTGCTATATCAGCTATGATTGTTTTTATAAATTTAATAGAGAGATACCATAGGTCTTGTGACGATTTGGATTTAATACATCTAGTTACTTTGATAATATCATTTTCGTTGATGGTCTTAAATTTAAAAGTATTAACACATATAGGTAGATTTACCATGTGTTTCATTGCGTCATGTTCAGTTACATCGATTTGTTGCGTCAAAAGCTTAGATATGTCTGTGAAGAAACGATTAAAGTTATTCACAATATTTTTTTTATTAGCATTATTCTTATCTATTGCCATGAAGTCACTCATGATAGTCAGTTGGGAGTTTTCAACCGACCTTCCCGTTTCCGATTTCTTAAATGAAGAAATAAAAGTTGGAAGCATACTTAAAACAAAAAAAAATTGTCGTTTTATGCAAAATAGAAAAAGAATTTCATATAAAATATCGTTAGGCACAACTGTGCATAACGCAGGAACACGCAGATATTTTAGCTTTTTTTTATTTTGGTGGTAATAAAAAGCGTAATAAAGGGAAAAATAACGAAATCAACTATAGTTTTATTAAACTTAATACTTTTTTTCGTTGAAATATAATGACATTTTTACATTATGCATTAAAAAGCTATCAAAGTGTTAAGGAACAAATGTGTCAAATTTGTATGGGGCGCAGAATGAAGGGTACTTTAAAAATTCAAATTTAATAGTTAGAAAGTGTTGAAAAATTAATATCTTCCGATAATTTAATCAAAAATATATGCAACTTGAGATTAAATCATAAGTTTTTTCGCAATGATATTCGTATATTTTTTAATGTAATATGAAAGTGAGGAACCATCGGTTATTTTAACAATAAGCAACGATTTTGGTTTTAGTATCACAGTATAGTAGAATTTTTTTAGAAAATGCACTACGCCCACAGTCACAGGTGATTAGTGTTTTACAGAACACGTGATTGTATAAGTTAGTAACCGAGTAGCATCGCTGTGATTGGCTGGTGCATTGTGTGGTGTGTAGTATACTCATCACTGAAGGATGTGTTAGTAATCATTTACATCTCGAAGTAGGAGTATGTCAGTTTGTTGAAAAATATATCGCTAATTTCGTAAAATAATACGGTGACCATGAGTGAAGCAAAGAAACTATACTTCAGTCTTTCTATCCATGCACTCGACAATAACATTAGAATATTTACTTTGTAAGTGCGTGTATCTTAATTTATAAAAGAAATTTGAGGAATTACTGTATGTCGGAATTTAGCAAAAAAAGATTTATAAACAAATTTCAACTAAATTAAAAAAAAGAAACAATTAATCAGAGAGATGAGGAATCGGACGTGTTTCCAACATTTATCACGAATTGGTCGAAAGCATCATCCATCATTCCATCTGACATCCAAATTATTTTTTCTACTTTAATCACGTGTTTTAAACAATTGCTCCAATTTTCCACTTGTCACATTGCGAATCGCATTCTCGTATAAAATTTTAACCTCAAGAAATTTTATTCTTCGCCGAAACCTCATCTTTGATTTGCACCCAAATTACCTCTGTGGGGTTACACGGCTAGTGTCTAATATTCACTGTCAAATAATAAAAGACATATCTATTCGAAAAGAAGTACAAAAAAATATCTCTAATGTACAATATAAATTGAGGTGATTTTTCCGTGTCGCCGCTATTTCATATAATGTATTTCGTTTAAGCAATGTATTTGAATCTGTTGGTAAATATTTTTTAACGAAAAGTAGAAAGGGTAATTTCAATATATATGGAAAGATAATTTACACAATTGCAATGAAAATACCTTTTATAAGGTTTCAAAAGCAAACTTTTAATTATAGCCGCGTGATCGTTAGTGACTTTATAAAAAGGGTACAGTCATTTAAAAGCTATTTAAAAAATACGCACTAGAAGAAACAGCCTTTTATTAAAATTTGCCTGGATGTACTAAACGTTCTCAGAATTGTTCACGTGGACAATTGCAGCGTCTCGGTGAATACATTATAGAAATATTGAAATGATTATTTTAATATTTATTAATTCCTTTGTTGTCCTCACGAAAAAAAAATACCTGCTATTGATCATTTTCATATATTTTGTTAATGGTTTCCATACTTATGGCCACCACTGTATATAATATATATTTTCATGTCAGAGTCGTTAACTGTATATATATAAAAAAATAGTGCTTTCTAATTGTTTCTTTCTCGATTGTATGTATGTCTATGTATATTTGTTATTTTTGTAAGATTTAGAAATAAATGTTTTCTTTTTAATTTGTATTTTAATTCGCCCTGATTATTATTTTAATATTATGACATTTCACAATCTAATCCAAAGATCTCAATATTCCTAAAATGAAATAATGAAGTCTGATAAAGAATGAAAACTAGAAACAAAATCTTCTTATTAGACTAATAAATTTAAATATTATTTATCATACATTAAAAAAATGGACACCCTATGAGCGGTGCACTCTTATATAAATTCTAGTCTATCACCCATAGATTTTTATTTATAATACCTTGATGGAGCACTCGTATGTATTTTCATTGTAATAAAGTGAGGCACCATTTTTCGTCACTTTTGACAGAACGGTTGGCGAAAAGAAGTGTGGTTATTCGCTAAAAACGTCGACAAGGACTTCAAAAAATATCCAATTACGTTTAAATATAAATGAAAAATGATATATTTTTATAAAAATGCGAGAAACAGTCCATAAAATGTAGGAAACACCTCACGCTTTCGCCAACCGTTTTGTCAAAAATTCATAGATTTTTTGCCTCACTTTTGTAAACGAGTCAGGGTTCTAGGTTTTGTATGGAATTCTGTGATAATACCTAGATGGAGTTCTCGTATATGTATTTTCATTATATAATAAAGTGAGGCACCATTTTTCGGCACTTTTGACAGATCAGTTGGCGAAAAGAAGTGTGCTAAATCGCTTAAAACGTCGACAAGAACTTTAAAAAATTTCCAATTACGTTTTTATAAATGTAAAAATTATATATTTTTATAAAAATGCGAGAAATACTTCATAAAATGTAGGAAACACCACACGCTTTCGCCAACCGTTCTGTCAAAAATTCATAGATTTTTTGCCTCACTTTTGTAAATGAGTCAGGGTTCTAGGTTTTGTATGGAATTCTGTGGTATCACCCATAGATTTTTATTTATAATACTTAGGTGACCAACAAACTATTTTTTGTTCAAAAAGTTCTATTTTCTAATCGTTCCATTTCTTCATTTAAATATAAATTTACACTTGGCAAGTATTTCATAAGTGAAAAAAAATAAGAAAAAACGATAAAAACTTGATTTTCTTTTAAAAACGTATTTTTCTTCGGAGTGGATTTTTTACTTAATGAGGATGTTCGTCTAATAATATGTAGCCACATCCGAACAACTTTCATTTTGCATATTAAATTTGACGGACCCTTTTGATTTCCGAGCCCTCCCGATTGGAATCGTGCCCTCAATACCGCGTGATATTTATAATCGGGTCTAGGAAAATTCACCGACAACAATTTGCCGACGGACAATTCACCGACAACAATTCACCGAGAGGATAATTCATCGACGTACATTTCACCGACAGACAATTTGCCGACAAATGCGAATAATATAATTCTGGCGTGGTCGGAAGTTCTTTTTTTAGAAAAAGACAGATTGTTTCTTGTAGTGGGTGTTTAAATATTTTGTTACACAAATACATTAAAATACACCATTACAAAACGTGATTATATTGTTTTGTATTTGTCGGCAAATTGTCTGTCGGTGAAATGTACGTCGATGAATTATCTTCTCGGTGAATTGTTGTCGGTGAATTGTCCGTCGGCAAATTGTTGTCGGTAAATTATCCGGCTCCCTTATAATCCACTTTTTTAGTTTCAATTTACTTTATTTAATATAAAATTGCATATCATAGTCACATTGGCGGGTTATTTGAGCTCCTTCATCCTTCTACTAGCATCATGTAAACAAATAAGTCATTAAAATCTCAACGCACTCCCATAACACGGGATATTTGAACCTCAAGTGTCCTCGCCTAGCCTGCGTCATACATAACAAAGATAGTTTATAGTCTGTTCATGAAAACAACGGTCGATTGATTTTTTTTTCAGTGTACTGCACACAGTTTTTTATTTTATTTTTTTACTTTGTTTTATACACAGTTATTTTTCAAAACTTCACTGAGAATAAAAATAATCAAAACTGTTCATAAATTTCGTAATCGAAAAAATGTTTACACTTGTGTAGGGACTACTAAGTAGTGTTCAAATTTTGTCAAGGGTCAATATAAAATATAAAATAAGCAATAACATCAATTGAACATAAATATAGGTTAAATAGTTAAATTAAACCAATCCACAGTAACAAAAGTGTCAAAATAAATAATATAAACAATATAACTAATTGAGTATCAAAAATGCCACGCGTATGATACAATTCGCGCGAACGTACTATAATGGTAATGAACGGCGACTGATTTCCGGCATGTACGCTGTCAGTACTTTTATAAATCGTCATTGTGACGAAATTCGTAAGTACATTGTACTGTTTGCTCCCTCGAAGATCACTGGCTCTGGCTCACACCAAACAGCAACTGGCTTGCTATTGCACAATACTCCAGTTCTTATACTGTTCTGTGTCAGAGACAATGTACCTGTCAACCACTTACATTGACAGTCCCACACACCACAGATGTAGGCTTGTTCTTGCTCGGTCATTTTTGGGAGCGATCTGATCTAGTACAATTGTCCTACGGAACTAGTACGCTCTTCTAGTACTATTAGTACTATTAGTTCACTGAATATTTCCATGTCAAAATTATTCAGTCATGAATGTAGTACATGTACTAATAATAATACAGGATGCATATTATACTAATTTTAGTACATGTTCTAATAAGAATTTAGGATGCATACAGAGTACATACATAGGAAATGCACATTTATGTAATTTTGTGATTATGAAAATCAATACTTAGTAACTAACAAAGAGAAAATTCAGAGAATATTTTATTTTCCTTCATAATTTGCAGGCTTTGGATTTTCATTTCAATAAATTTTAATAATTTTGCTATCGACAGTAGGTACCTACTACATTATTATTTTATATGTTTATGAGACGTTCATAAGGGATAATATTTTAACTTATGTCTACTAACTTACAACACCGTTATATAAGTTATATATGAATATGTAATGATACTTTTTCGTCATTATTGGCGCCATTTTCAATGTTCATAGCAAAACAAAACACTAAAAAGGTCTAACACCAATCTATTTATCTACCACTCTGTATTATAATACTACCTACCAGGGATGTTGCGGATGTCGATTTTTACACATCCGCGGATGTGAATGCGGATGCGGATTTTTGAAGGCTCACATCCGCGGATGCGGATGCGGATGTTTAAGATGTTATAGAAAAAAAGTAGGAACTATCTTAGTTGGTAGGCCCACTGTCAAATATGTGACGAAATTGTTGCTATAATAATATTATGGATTTTTTGGCGAAATATTTTTTTTCTTTTTTGATATTTGCAAAAATAAAATAAAACCGGCAAAAATAAAAACGCGTCGGATCTTGTCACCGATTTTTTCGTTCACATTGGTTAATTTCAAATGCGAACGGCACGCGCCATTCGCCGGCCCCGCCCCATTTCTTTCTTGTTGCAAATTGTCTTACATCCGCATCCGTATGAACATCCGCATCGATTATTGCGGATGCGGATGCGGATGCAGATGTCCAAATACATGTGGAAGCTCCGCATTTGCGGATGCGGATGCGAATATTCGTAACATCCCTGCTACCTACTAGAATGTACTTGTACAGTACTTGGTGCTTCTTATTAGTTCTTTGACGTCACTGAACTAAAAGAACGAAAAGAACTAATAAGAAGCACTATATCCTTTATAGAATCATCACATCAACTATCTCACTCGCACTCGTTTAAAGTTCCGACATAAACCGAGTGGCGCCGAGCGGAGATGCCGAACGTCACTGGCATTACTTTAGTTCTGTCCGATTGGGAATGAATGAACTAAAAGAACTAAGAGCGAATAAGATACGGAATAGTTCATTCTAGTACAGTACTGGGAATAAGTTCCTAATAGTACCTAGTACATGTACTACACAAGCCTACACAGATGTACAATCTATGGATAGTTTACCAAAGTGCATACACTACATCCCTCCCTTATCAAAATAAATAATTACAATTTTTAATTACACCCAGTATGAAATATATTTTTGTTCTCTCTGCCCACCCCGCCCGGGACAAGGCGCGAGGGCATAGCACAGGATAGTATAATTGTCAATCAACACAATCACATTAGCTAATAATATTAAGCTTGTATGAATCACACTGCATTAACACAATGGACTTGTGTGTATTATTATATATTGTAAACTAACACTGTGGTGTACGACTGTGTACTCTCCTTCCTTCTCTGTATTATTATATATTGTAAACTAACACTGTGGTGTACGACTGTGCACTCTCCTTCTCTCATATATGTAATAATAATAATAACAAAAACCTCACTGCACAAAAACAAACATTATCAAATAAATATTGCAAAATTTAAATTAGACAAACAAACTTATGCAATGGGCGAGTTTATAGCCTTTGCACACATTTATTGCATAAGTTTATTAGTTATTTATGTACATGTTATACTTATCTTTTTAGTTCACTCCTTTCTACTTCTGGTCTCCTCTCTCATTTTCCATGTTATTTTATCTTGTTATGTCTCCCTCAGATACACCTCATTGCCTCATCTCTCTGCTGCCAATTGATTCTAGACTTTCTTCATACCCATTACATCCCTTTTCCAATTGATTTGAATGGTCATCATCACTGCCATATATTTATACATCTCATAACATGCATATACATGTACCACACCCAGACCCAGAACATGGTTATTAACCATTTTTCGCTCTGGCCGGGAATCGAACCTGGGACCTCGTGACTCGCAGGCAAGAGCGTTACCTACACGTCACAACGGCCGTCGGTACATATGCATGTCTCATGAGCTCACTTTGTTCTCTGCCACTTCTCTCAATTCAAACTTTATTTTACCAGTTGGGACACCACTTCTTTGGAATTATACCCTGGGACACCACTGCTCCCAATTTCATCGAGAGCAGCTGGAATTATACCCTTTTTACCAATTGGGACACCACTGCCCTCAACCTATATCGAGAGCAGCTGGAATTATACCCTTTTTACCAATTGGGACACCACTGCCCTCAACCTATATCGAGAGCAGCTGGAATTATACCCTTTTTACCAACTGGGACACCACTGCTCTCAACCTATATCGAGAGCAGCTGGAATTATACCCGGGGACACCACTGCCCTCAACCTATATCGAGAGCAGCTGGATTTACTCCCTTTCCGATGATGCTGACAGTCCTCAGATCACAAGGCCGATGATGTCTCAGGGTCTCCATGGCTCCAGGAAAGGGCAGCTGGTCCTTGAGTTGGGAAAGGGGTAACCTACCAGGGTGGTTGACGCCTAATGCACTGGATGCAAGGAGGAATGCCCCACATGCACCACGCGGCTTGAGATGTCTACCACCCATCTATTCAAGCTCTCTTGAGCTGCGAGCTGAGGAAGTTGGGTTTTTCTTGCAACTGGAAGGGTTTGGGAAAAGGTAGCCTGCAAGGGTGGTTGACGCCTAATGCACTGGATGCAAGGAGGAATGCCCCACATGCACCACGCGGCTCGAGATGTCTACCACCCATCTATTCAAGCTCTCTTGAGCTGCAAGACAGGAAAGTTTGGTCTACCCTACAATTGGAAGGATTTGGGTAGAGATAACCTGCAAGGGTGGTTGGCGCCTAATGCACTGGATGCAAGGAGGAATGCCCCACATGCACCACGCGGCTCGAGATGTCTACCACCCATCTATTCAAGCTCTCTTGAGCTGCAAGACAGGAAAGTTTGGTCTACCTTACAATTGGAGGGATTAGGAAAGAAGAAATCTGTAAGGGTGATTGACGCCAAATATCACCACCTGAAATCATACATTGAGCTGGCAAACATACAGCTCATTTTCCTCAAATGCCCCCAATATTTTTGAGACCACTCATTCAGTGGACAAACACGCACATACATTTCCTTTTTTTCATTTTCACTGGCAAGGCATCCTTTGAATGAATTATGCCTATTTGATAACACTATTTTATTCATTAAAACATATGTTTGTGTTTGTGAAGGAAAAATTATATAATTATATATACGAGTGTATATATACACCCAACTCTTAATATTCCATTAAAAAATGTACCACGTATTAGGTAGATATAATATTTTATTGATTAAATGATGAGAATAGCATTATTATGTTTCCTCGTGTATTGTAGCTTATGCTATATTTATTTTTTAGATTATGCACAATTTGAACACATCAAGACCAACATTTTTTAAGATATTTCATGAATTTCGACTGTGCTTGTAAAAAATGCTGTGTAAATTTAATATGATTGCACTTTTATAGGTGAACAAATTTCTTATTTATTTTCATAGATTATTGCACAATATTTATCAACATTATATCTCCTCACTCCGTAATTGGAGTATGAGGTAGAGAGAGATATACTATAGTTTACCACTTCCAACCTCTCTTCACTTCATGAAGTTACACTAAGCAAGTTACAAAACCCAGTACATCAACTAATGATTTAATATTAACAGTCGATAAATTTGTTAATAAAAATAACACGATAATAAATATAATTTTTTCACTGTATATCAATCAATGACTACTCATCTTCTTCTTGTATATAATTTTTTTTTTTTTTGATGAATTTTACTCTTTTTCATAATAATTATTAGCGTATTATTATTTACTTATTACCTTTATATTTATTATAGAGATGCAACGAATATTCGTCAAATATTCTATAATTCTTCCCTCTATACATTCGAGCTTGTATAAAGATGGATGCTTCCGATGTTGTTTCCATTGAACTGCAACAGATGTCTTTCCAGTTTGAAAGCACAAAAATTGTATGAAATCGTATAAAACTTGATTTCAAGAATGGAAAAATATTGAGTTGTAACATATACCTATACAACTTTCAAAAATTTCAAGTCATGTGATAAGCATGACACAGAGGAATTGGGAATGTTACCTAGGTTGAAAGAGTACTCTTAACCAAGTCGATTCATAAGCGTCGAAACTCTGTGTTGTGCATTCCTTAAGGAAGTTCACATATGTTTGTGTATCATATACAATATACCTACCTAGTTAATACCTATTCAAATAGGTTGACTATGGATGAGTGTGATCAGTTGGAATGATTAATCTGTATAGACTAGGCTCCAGAGGGAGTCGAGTGTGCAAAATATGAGGACCGAGTTCCATGAATGCAGTTTGGTGGAGAATAGCTCAGAGAATAATAATATGAATCTTGCCGGATCATTTTATGGTCCAATTTTTTTTAGCCCCCCCCTTCAAATTTGTATGAAAATCGATGGAGTATACACTATAAAGTAATTTTATTGACAATACTGCTATCCCATCACAGCATATTCCACAAGTGGGGTAGCCAGCTGACTAACCAAATGCAATAAACATGAAAGCTGCCCTCTCCGTGCCAAAAAAAATTGAAAAACATTAATCCATATAAGTGTTTGTACTAAGTGCTCTTAACAAATGTAAGGTATCTGATGTGCAGATCATTTCTTCAGGATATACTTCATCCATGTATGCACAACTGTTAGAGGGGACATGGAGAATACAGATTATGCCCACAGAGTGGAATGAAGGAAATATATGCCCCCTCCATAAGAAAGGGGATCAACTACTCGGTGGTAATTATAGAGCATAACTCTCTTAAACACATCATATAAGGTGCTCTCATCCATTTTATTCAAACATTGGAACCTTTGATGGAAAAAAGTCTTCCACTACATCATGGAGGCTTCCAACGTTGAAGATCATGTATTTATCAGATAATCACACTGCGTTAGATCCTGCAGAAAACGGCTGAAGCAAGGTATCTGACGTACAGGTCACTTCTTCAGGTAATATTTCATCCATTTATGCAACTATTAGAAGAGATTGAAGGAGACCCACTGTCCACCCAGATAGCTCAGAAGTCTGAGGACATCCATTTATGGACAACACAGCTTAAACCTATTATTATTTTACCCAACTAATAAAAAAACATGTCTTGCTGGCAGCAGCAGTAATCTTTTCTAGCCCCTTTTTCTAGTCTATACTCATCTTACAAAACGCTTTACTCTCTAATGAGTAAGAATATGTTTTTACTCTAATGCTCTAAAATATGCACACATAAAAATGGCTGCGAGATGTAATTTTACAAGGCACAAGGGTCTTTACTTTATGAGGGATTTGAATTACAATCAAACCACAAAGCTGATTCGAGAATGTTTTTCACATATTTCATGCTGTTAAAATTCAATCGTCTCATGTTATTATTTTCAACCTTGATATGCATGTATTAGGCTTGGAAATTTATTACTGGAAAGAACTAGAAATATAAATTGTCTTGGTCTATGGTTCGACGGTTCTCGTAGGAATGAATATCTTTTAGGATGCCATTTAGCTGCTGAGCATCTGGGTGAACAGCAATAACAATTGTATCTCTATAACTCTTGGGTAGTGTTGGCTTCATACTGAAATTGTCTCCGTTCTCCCCTATTCAAGGTAGCTGTTCACTCAGCGCACACAGCCCGCTGCAACCCCGTTCATCCACTAAAGCTTTGATCTTCACATTCGCCTTCTTCCGTCGGGGGTAACATCCATTACCCTTTTCGCTGGGTCTCTATCCATCCGTTGTAGGTGACCTAGCCACCGTAATAGGTCAATCTTGAGCATTTGTTCTGCGGTAATGTCATCAAACAGTTAACAGAACTCAGCATGATACTTTCATCTCCGGACACCGTTTTCTGATGTGATTGATCTAACGTCGTAAGATACGTTTCTCAAATATATCAATGCTCTTTTCATCATGTTTTTAGAAAGTCTAAGTCCCCTACGCATATAGGAGCACAGATCTTATAAAAATAGGGTAGTTTTTGTTCTTCTGGAAAGATGGTGGGCAATAAAAAGGTGGTATGTGTCAACATTGTATTCAGCTGTTTTTTGCAGGATTTGACGCACATGCCTATTTGATAAATACGTGATCTTTAACGTTGGAAGCCACCCTGATATTTCAAAAACTTTTTCCTCCAGTGGTTCCAATGTTTTAATAAAATGGAGAGCGTTTTGTGAATACTGAGCAGCATAGCGCGCTATATTTCACGTAAGATGAGTATAAACAAGAAAAAGGGGCTAGAAATGACTACTGCTGCCGCCAGCAAGACAAGTTTTTTTATTAGTTGGGTATAATAATAATAGGTTTAATCTGTGTTCTCCATAAATGGATGTCCTCAGACTTCTGAGCTATCTGGGTGGACGGTGGGTCTCAGAATCGAATCATATCGAACTCAGAATAGCGCTCTTTTAAGATACTAACACAAGCTTCGGCTATCAGTGATTCATTGATGCGAATGAGTCCCAAATTCTTGACTTATTGTATAATTATATTAATCCCGAAAATCCCGGGATTTCTTAAATTAAATCCCGGGATTTTCGGGACTAAAATACGACCGGGATTGAATCCCCTACCAATAATACACCTCTGTTACCTACTATTCTATGCTCATATCTGCTGCTTTGGACGTACATCGAAAAGAGGTGCCTGGTGTACTTAATAGTCAATAATCTAATTAGATTTCGAATTTGAAATAATCCTAGCTTTTCTGGTAATTAAGCTGGATCGGCTACACTTCAGCACTTTTAAGCAAAAAGTCTCAGTATTTTTTTTTAAAAAAGATATATCTGGGTTTTGCTGTAAACCCAAATACAACCTTATACACCTTTCACAGTAAGCTACTAAACATTTGTGTCGTGAAAGGGGGGATAGAATACCTACTAAATTGCCCTTCATAATGAGCTCTCCACTCCATGAGTACCAAAGCGAGAGAGGAGACTCTTTATTTTTTTATAGGATAATTTTATTCATTCTTTACTCAAATTCTAAATTCATTGATCAAAAATATATACAATTTTGTAGAGAAATGCATACAAATAAATACTATCAATATACAGATGGTGAGTTAATCGCAAATGCGCGATCAAAGATATAAATGGATCTTAAATGCGACATTAAAATAAGATACATAATTCTAAAATTATTAGTAGATACTTGCCTATGTATTTTAGGGCAACAATTGGGTATGTACTTTTGAAATTCGGCTCTTTGGACTGATATGTTTGCAGGCCATGGTCTGGGACACTTTCACATTGTGTGAGTAATGAAACAAAAGAACCTAATAATATTACAAAACATTTTATTTACAAAGATATGATAACTTTCAAGTATTCACATAATAAAAAATAACTCAGGACATAAATGGAGCAAAAATCAATATTCCTGACCAATACGCTAATAAAGTGTGATGTTATCTGACAGTTTGAGCTCAAACTCAAACCAACAAAAATGTATTAAATCAATATGGCCTGTAAACATTACACCTTCTTTAACCCAATGCTCGCGAGCAAATCAACTGTTGATACAGCAACAGTACAAGTTTAGTGCGTGCTCGTATCAACTGTTGACACAAGGAATTTACATTAATATATTATCCATACTATAGGGACTGAGGACACATACTTATAATGAAATTAAAATCAAAACCATACTCTCACTGATATTTGTGGATAAACTTAAATATTATTAGAATTCATTAACAAAAACATCCATATTATGTGAGGCCGTAAACTTTAAATTTTCGGTGATATTTCAAATAATGGCGGGCACCACACATGACACTTCTGCTCATGCGCGAAACGAAATTCGCTACATTGCTGTGCACTCAAAGAGGACATATGCGTCGGTACCTTGAGCATTTGAAACTAAAATTGTAATTTTGTGAAACAATTTAAATCTATATTTTTTTTTTCAAAAAACTGATATACCTATTTTAAAATCTGTTCAGGCATTTGAAACATCTGATATTTATTACGTCTCAAATAAAATATGTACTTTCCCAATTAACAGTGAATTTTTATAATTTGTAAGAAAGAGAGATTTTTTTTGTTTTATAATGTCTTCTAAAAGGTTTCCGTAGAGAGTATTTTGCAGCACAACACTAATTTGTTATATAATGTAGTTGTAAAAATGTTCTTGTAACATAATGAAAATACTTATTAACTGTGTCGGTGTTCAGTAGTAGAATTCCTATACCATTTTGAAAATTTAGCGATGGGGGGTAGAAATACAGCAAATTTTTGGAAGTGGTCCATGAGAAAAAAGTTTGGGAACCTCTGCGATAGACGAATAGATATTATAATTTATGTTAGCATTTTAAATAAGAACATTATTTATTGATTTGGCGGTAACATTGTGGTAGTTTCTAAACATAATTACGAATGTTTGGAGTCAAAAAACTTTACAAATACCACTAAAGATTATTATTATACACGCGACCAAGGTTTCGACAGGTAACCTGTCATTTTTACGCTTGAGAATGACAGGTTACCTGTTGAAATCTTGGTCGCGCGTATAATAAGCTTTAGTGGTATTTGTAAAGTTTTTTGACTCCAAACATTCGTAATTAAATAAGAGCTTTAAAAATAACCAATGGCTCTCTCAAACGTATGCACATGTCTTACATATTTTAACAATTTTCTCATGAATTCATCTTTTTCGGAGAAAGTTAAGAAATACTAGATTATAATCATGTGAAAAACTTATCCTTTAGATCTTTATTGATTAAATAGCATAATTTACCGGACAATTAAAATATAATCATACAAATTTGTATAAAATTGAAACTGTCATGTCAGTTTGTGGAGCGCATCGTCTTAAGGAGCGTTCATGTGATCACTCTAAAAAAGTGTGAACAGGCGTTTCATTAAAAGTGATCACTAACTATGACAGATGAAAGCGATTACTACCCGACATAATTTTGATGAAAGGTCCTTTCACTGAAACGACCATAAACAAGTTTTATCCCATTATTTGTCTTATTCTCTATGAATTTGTATTGAAAGTTAGAATCACGTACAAAATTATCATACTGTCAAGAACTATATCAATGTTTTAATTTTTAATAAGCGTTATTTTTCATTTATTCAATTATTTTTTTACGAAAATATGTCACACTACATACAACATGACCATGAGTCTTAACATGGCAATGAAAGCATGGAATGAACAAGTGTGAACAGACGTGTTCACTTTGGTTTGACCTTGACACTCTGGATGATCATCCAAAGTGAAGCAATGTGAATGCTACTTTATGTTTGGTTTTGTACGCACATGACATAAAAAGTTATTTTAAGATGTGACATCACATTTATGCATTAAGTAAATTAAACTCGTGATTTCACTAGTTTTTCATAACTAACTAGTCACAGTAAGATGTCACACTATTTGTTTGACAGCTAACCAAGGTCAAAGAATAACTTATTGACCAACAGTTCTTGGTGGAAGTTCATTAAAATGAGAAATTAAATTGAAACACTTTTGTTATTTCACTGAGAAGTCACAGTGCTGAATAACTTATATCATTTTAATAGGCATGAGCATATTGATAGAAAGAGCACCAAACGATTAGATACAAATGCAGTTGTATGTAGTCCTAGTAATGGAAAGCTGGCCTTGTATTCTAAGAAAATACATCAGAAAATCAAGTTATTGTGCATGGATATGTGTAATTTCATCAATGCCTATCTCATCTGAAAAGCTCCTGAACATTCGATAACTTTGTATTGAAAATAATGATAATAAATTAATGACATTCATATTTAAAGGTCATTGTGTATATACATAGATATGTGATTATAACAAAAAAATCATCTAGTCAAACAACCATATTAAACTGTTCATATATACAGTAGTGATAGTATGACATACTGTATCTTAGATCAAAACAATACTAAATGTATGTTTACGCACAACATTCATGTAATATACAAATGTAGCAAATTATTGTACAGGCATATATGCTTAGGTTAATCCACATTCACAGCACAGTATGAGGAATAATACTTTTTATATCATAATAAAAATATTGCATAAGATGATCAGCTTCAGTTGCCTTTTCGATTTACCAATAAGTAGATATTTAATTCAGGAAATATATGCAAGACAATATAACAATCCAACATGATATCTAAGAAAATCAGGTAGTGAATGTAAAAAATATGGATTATACATTCATATACCTATGTACCAAAACATTGATTACGGATTTTCCTCAAAGAATAGATATAATAAAATAGAACTAGAGTTACACAAGAAAGTTAATTTAATTCTAATTACATTACATTACACAAGATACTCTACACATTTTATCTGAATATCCAGTGAATACAAAATGTTTACAACATCACACCAAACTTATTATGCTTCAGAGAGATTCTTTCATTTATATTTCATTGTCTGTAAACAAATATATAACTGCAATAATAATAACACAACTAGCAATCAAATTATTTCAGAACGGTGTCTTGAGCCCAGTGCTGCGTTTACTTAGTGCAGGACAGTAGTGATATGACTATGTAGATAATTATCTATCTGCCCTCTGTGGCAATATGAATTGGGTAATGTGACAGAATTCAACACCTATTCATATAGAAAAGCACAAAAGATGTTAAGCTCTCCTAGTTGGAATTAAAAGAGAGTGTGATGTCATTGCGTCTGGAAATAAGGAATGGTAATTAACTAAAGGAACATAAGCCGCCGTAATTATTCTCCCAGCAAACCATCGTCCATGTAGGGAGTTGACAGAAGCTACAGCTGTGGCGATAGCTGGACACTTGACATACACATTGCCTTGTTGGGATGCTTTATCCACATATACGTGAAGTACACCACCATGCTTGTTGCATTCCTCTATTACATCATCTCTTATTTCTACATCCCAAGTAGGATTACTCTCCCTGCAAATACAAATCCTTTCATTAATACAAAACTATACCAATGACTTTGGCAAAACTTATAATTATGACTTTTGCAAAATAATTAACTGTGAATTATTTGTTTATTGAACATTCAGTGAGTAAGTGAGTGTGAAAGTAGTCAGATTGTACATGTACTTACGTGGCAGGATCAAACATATTGTTGAGCATGAAGCATTGCGTGGCTATGGGAGGACACACTTGTGGTTGAGGAGGAGCTGTAAGACCAGCACCCATCAGGACAGATGCCGCTGCTGGAGGGACCTGCAAAACAAAGTACATAACAAATCCACATATACCAAATGCATTTTGTCTAAACATGTGATAAACACAAATATTTCACATGACTAAAAAAGTTTTAGTATCAAATATAAAAAAAACTTAATAATTATTGTTTGTTTCAAAAATATTTACCATTACCAACAGTTTGCACAATTTTAATGTAGTAATGAATAATTAATGTAGATTGTTGCAAGGGCAACATTATAAAGTAGCATTCACATTGTTTCACTTTGGATGATCATCCAGAGTGTCAGGGTCAAACCTGTTCATCGAAAGTGAACACGTCTGTTCACACTTGTTCATCCCATGCTTTCATTGCCATGTCAACACTCACGGTCATGTTGTATGTAGTTTGACATATTTACGTAAAAAAAATAATTAACATAACATAATAATAATAATAAAAATCTTTATTGCACAAAAAAACAAACATTATTAAAACACAAGCATTGAAGAACCAGACAAATAAATTTGTGCAATGGGCGAGTTTATCGCAGAAGCGCGATATCTTCCAACTAACCCATTAAACAAAAAATAAAATAAAAAAAGTAAGTAAATTAAGTAAATAAATAATTAAAAATATATACACATATATATAAATACTAAAACAAATATACATATAAAATAAAAAACTAATTAAATATAAAAACAATATAAACAATTCCGGATATGCGATACGACATAGATGATAGGATATGGGGATGGGATAAAGTGGTAGGAATGAGGCAGGACTGCTCATTGTGTATGAATACACAAAAAAAAAAACAAAATTAAAACCATGGGGAACCTCCAAATAAGTAGATGAGACAGAAGACTAACATAACACATAACACGTATAGACAATTCACACAGACCGAGCTAGTTCCAAACTAAGATATGAATCTTGTATTATGGGTACTAACACGGCGATACATCAATTAAAAAATTAAAAATAACATTTATTAAAAATTTAATATAATTCTCGACAGCATGATAATTTTATACACGATTCTGAATTTCAATACAAATTCATAGATAAAACTTGTTTATGGTCATTTCAGTGAAAGGACCTTTCATCGAAATTATGTCGGGTAGTAAGTAATAGCTTTCATCCGTCATTGCTAGTGATCACTATTGATGAAACGCCCGTTCACCCCTTTTCATCTTGGAGGATCATCCGGAGTGATCACTGAAAGTGAACAAATGTGAACGCCCCTCAAGTGAAATTTTACTATGTAATATTTTCAGTACCTGCAAACCGGCTCCTTCAGCTAATTTAAACATCAACTGCAATCTTCCAGTGGCACCCAGGTCTATACCAGCCCTGTCCATTTCATCTGTATCAAAGCGATCATGGGCCTGTGATTCTAATCTCTCTGTCACATTACCAACTTTCATTGGTCTGCCAGCCAGTTCAAAGCCATTCAACTGTTCTAAAGCTTTCTTTGCATCTGCTGCATGGTGAAACTGCAATAAATTATTACAACTCTCTTGAGGATGTAGTGGTACTTGGGAATGCACAATTTATCAATCATTAACAATCAAAATGTAAAGCCACCCACTAAAAATGTGTTACTTAGACATGTGTGGCTTAAATAAATACTCACCGTTAAGAATCCATATCCTTTAGATTTGCCAGTATCGGGATCTGTAATGAGTTGAATGCTGTCAATCTTCCCAAACGGTTCAAATATTCCTCTAAGCATATCCTCTGTTATATTGAAATGCAGAGATCCAACATATAATCTAGTAGGACCTGTGTTGTTCTTAGGAGTCAAGTTTGGCATGGAGTTCCCCATTCTATTCTTCTCAGCTTGTGTGTGTTGTACTATAATTGGAACACCTAATAATTTCTGTCCAGTAAGTCCCAAAGCCTACAAATGAACAATGACACATTTTAAAACAAAGAGCAACTAAGTAATTACAGATGTTAAGGCTGATGGATTCTTTTGTTCTATACTGAGACAAAGTTTTTGTTTCCTTTCCAGAAATTAGCTGTAATCCACCATTTGTGAATATTGTCGCGGCGGACAGTATTGTTTGAGAAGTGGTTGTGGCGTGGTGTGTTTTGTTTGTGAATGAAATGTTTTCATATTTATTTTTGAGTAAAATTCCTATTTTTTTCCTTTCTCAAGGACTGTTTTTGTGTTCAAAATGAAAAGCCGACTGTCTCCGTAGTACGAAATTGTTTATTCAAAAAATGAATTGGAAATATCCTTCCACTTGCAATATAAAATATTTTTGTGGTTTATTTATTAGGTATATTCTAATAATATAACCTATCATAAATAATAGATATACAACAGCTTTAGCTTTTTTTTTAATACTACATAAGATTGTTATTTGATTTTAGGAGTAAAAAAGACATTTTTAATACACTGTGTTTTAATGTTTCTAACTCTTGACATAATGTTTATTGATCTTATTTTTACAATTAACCATTGTCTTGAGGTCACATAATATGTAAATTTAACACACAAAATTACCATATAACCTAATTTGGTACTGCCCTGGACGCGACATTGTCTTTTCTAAGCCTTATATGGTAGTTTCTTGACACAATGTCGCAGGTATGGAAATTGAGCATCCATCAAATATTGATGCAAACATCACCATATAATTTTTCTTCGAAGAAATATATGTAATTGAGTATATAACATCTTCATTGTTTTCAATGAAATACTAATGTCATTTTATACACAAATATTGTAAATAAGTTGGACATGTGGAGTGAACAGATGATGAACGAATGACGAAGAGGGTGTATTTATCTGAAAGAGGGAACGTGAGAAAGCGCCGAAGTCATTTTTTTTGACAAAATCATATCATTAATGATAACAATAGTCCAGTCCCGCTCCATTATCAAAGAAAAGGTTACAGGTTAAACTTGTTAGAGCAATTAGAAATAAATAAAAATCGTAATAACTTAATAAATGAGCAAATAAATATTCATAGGACTCCATTATTAGATATATTCAAAACATGAAACAATTAATTGACTACATAAAAATATTTTTTACTAATTCACATAATTTAAAATCTTTCCTTTTGATAAAGTCACACTTCAGATGATGATAATAATAATACAGGTAATATTTAAGCCTTTGTTTATTTGGCTGCAATATTAAGAATAACATAATTTGGAATGTCCCGTAATAATGATCAATACTTTATCTGAACATTAATAATATTTTTTTTAATTTTATTTTTAAACCACATTCACGGCTTTCACCTTTTACATGTTAACAAGCACTAGAATAAAGTAACAACAACAAATCAATACAAAAACAATAATTCAAGAGTTTTTGTGTTTACGCTGTGGAAATCCATTTTTAATTTTAATTAATAAAATATAAAAATATATTATTGTGCACTGTAAAATCTCCACTATGTTAGGTTAAATACCGAACGTTTTCGCCTATACTTGTAGGCATCTTCAGGGAAAACTTTTCCCTGAAGATGCCTACAAGTATAGGCGAAAACGTTCGGTATTTAACCTAACATAGTGGAGATTAAAAGTGCTCAATAATATATTTTTATATTTTATTTATTAAAAACAAAAACAATAAATAATAATAATAATGAGATGTCTTCTTCTTTCTTGCTTTAAGGCAAAGCACCCGACTTCGAGTGATTTATGCCTATAAATCTTAAGCTATTTCAACCGTCTCCAAGCATCAATATGTGGGTACATAATCATAAAACTGAAAGAAAAAATAACAATCAAACAAACCATGTAGACATCAAGAAATACACACAACATGAAATACACAACAAAACACAAAATCAATAAGCGCACGTTTCGCAGAAAATTAAATCAAAAGATTCGTATTAAATTTTACAATAGTTACCGAGCGTACACCCAGAGAGAAGGAAAGCGGAGTGTCCCCCCTCTCGCCAGAGTGAAATAATGAGATGTCAATCGTAAAACAAATATTAAAACATTAATGTTGTTGACCGAAGGTACTTGTTGGAAGTCCATTTCAACAAATATTAAACTTTAAATGCCATTCAAAACATACACATAAACTTATAAAAAGTCAAAAATAAAAATTTAGAATAGAGTCAATGAAATAAAAATGAAAATAATTTTACAGGTTAATGTAATGCAGGGTATGACTTGAATATTTTTTTTTTTCAAAATGTACATAAAACAACAAATAAATTACAGGAGTAAACAGAAAATCAGAGTAATGTTCAAGGACCCTCGACTCACCCATTGTCGGTTTTACATTTGAGAGTAGTATTTGATAACGTCAGATTTGTATTTGGGGAAACTGTCGGCAATGACATCTGCGTGACCCTCCACCAGATTACCCAGTCTATGGATACGTACCATAGGGGAATGAAACATATAATTGTTTCTAGCGTATTGCTCTTGAAACAGCGATGTTTGCCTAGTAGATCTAGTCGGGATATGGAATTGAATGAGTTTAAGCAGTTCTGAAGAATCTAATGCGCCATTTAATAACTTATGCAGAAGACTTCCCGGCGGTTTTGTAAGATGAGCAAATTAAGTTCATTCATTAAAGCAGGATAGTCAATATTTTCTAAGGGAATACTCATCTTAAAATTAATCAACCTTAGAAATTTTCTCTGCACTCTTTCGATGCAGTTGATGTGTATTGCATAATGGGGAACTTTCACAATTTTTTATTTTAAGCTCAAAAATAGTACTAAAAATTAGAAAAATTATGGTTATTTTTTTTTTTCAATATGCATTTTTAAGGTTTTTATCACCATTTGAAAAAGCAATTTTCGCCCCACGGCACAAAACGGTTCACCCACGACGGGATGTATGTGTGATGACACAATGCGCTAGTACTGCCCGCCGCCTGGATAGCTAGTCGAATTTTGTAAGGGTTGCGTTCACGCTTCCTTCAGGAAGCCGGTGTTTGCGTTTAAATTTCAATCATTTGGTATTGATAACATTTATTTAAAATATAATGAATACATCAAGGACTCATCACAAATATTGTTCAGTTCCACGGTGTATAAACACGTCTGTAACTACTCCAGAAAAAGCATTTATTTCGATCCCTAAGCCAATGCAAGTACGTTGTAAATGGTAAAAAACTATGAAAAAAGAATTTTCAAATAGCAAAATTTCTACAAAATCAACTGTTTTTTGTTGCAAAGATCACTTCTGTGTAAGTACTTTGTATGATTATGTATTTTTAAGTTAAATTATTTTGTTGTGTGAATCGCTATTTATCTAAAAAAAATAACTCGCCCGGCATCAGTTAAGATGGTCTGGACATGTTGAGCGTATGTACGATGAAAGGATGACAAAGAGTATGTATTTATCTGAAAGAGGTATGAGGAAGTGTGGACATACAAGAACCACGTGGCTTATCACGTGGATCAAATTCTTAAGTAAGGCCACGTGTTTAGTAGGAGAAATCGGCGTGCATGTATGAGAAACTGGATGAATGTAGAGGAAGCGAAAGAAGTATGTAAGGATAGATCTATGTGGCGTTCCGTTCTCTCTGCCTACCCCACCTGGGACGTGGCGTGAGGGTATAGTATAGTAAAGTAAGTGAATATTAAAAATTTAACCAAATTATGTGCCTATTAACGGAGCCATTGTCAAACTAACATAGTTCTACCTCCATTTAAACAGACGGCGCTTGTCCTAAGAAACACTATAAATCTAAAGTTGTTTAGAGACATCCTGATAAACATGCACCAAATGGGTTACCTTTATAGGTATATGTGCTTTTTAGTATTTATTTAACAGAAAACAACAATAGTTTGACACTGAGCACTATTTGTACGTATAATTTTATAAGTCAGGTACAAATCACTCAAATATGAACACAAAGCGTTCCTGTAAGAGGCTAGGTTTGAACACACGTATTTTAGCACTTATACACATGAAAAAGCAGAGAGGATTCATAAAAATCATGAAAAATATAACACATGAGCACATTTGAATCGTTTAAAACTTTAAAATATTAAAATAATAAAGTTTTACCTACCATTAAAACTTGTATTGTGTTCCCTGCCTTATTCAAAACCATTGTAGAGAGAGTGTCCTTCTTTTGTCCAATTTCCGCCTTATATTGCCCCCCTTTTTCTGTCCTATTCCATCCTTCGTAAACAATTCTCCCTACTTGCGACGTCTTTGGTGTCTGTTATTGTCTATGGTTATAGGTTAGCATCTATGATGCTTGGGTAATTATGTCATTAGCACTCAACAGGCAGGCCTTGCCTGGTTTTGAATAAGGCAGGGAACACAATACAAGTTTTAATGGTAGGTAAAACTTTATTATTGTGTGTCCCGTAGCCGTTATTCAAAACCATTGTTGAGATATGTTTGTTATCGCCTGGTGAGATAGGATGTAACACGCTAATGTGAGATTTTATTCCACTGGTTGGAATAGTGGTGCTATTGAGGAGGAGGGTTGAACCTCAGATAGCACTTCTCTTCTGTAATACTTTGCAAAGGTATTTGCACTCTTCCAATTGCCTCTTGCAAGTATATCATCCAATCTGTAGTTCTCAAGCCAGTTCAGCGATGCCACTGCTGATGGTATACTTCCTGGTGGTGATTCAATACCTGCACTCTTTAAAATAGATTTTACCCAGTTGGCTATCATAGTTCTTGAAGCTGGCTTTGATGGATTCCTTGATGTTATAAATAATGGGTATTTTGTGCTCTCAGATGTTCTATATTGCTGAGATAATTCTATGACTTTCTTAGTCCACACGACAGGGCATATACTGCATTCGTCTGCTGGTTTCAGACGCCATCCTGACTGCCGGTATGATATGGAATCAGTCTTTGACCCATAGGACGGCCACAACAAGATGCCTTCTTCATCGATAATGAGACTTTCTGTTGTGTTCCTTAGCAATGTTAAGTCTTGAACCCTGCGGCCTGAGGCTAATAGTAACAGTGTACAGGCTCTTCTGTTAGCATCGTATAGCGAAATGTTCTCTGGCTGGTTCACCTTTAACCATCCAATTACCTGATTTGGGTTCCAAATAGGTGGTTTAGGTGTTTTTCGCCTGGACAATTTGATCGCTTTGATTATTCTCCTCACTAAAGGATGATCAGATAGACTTATTGTTGATGGGCTGCATAGAGTGGCTACTACCGACTTGTGAACAAGGATCGTGCTCGGGGAGAGATTCCGTTTAAGATGAAGATCTGAGAGGAATCTTGCTAAGTCCGAACCAGATGGATGGGTTATACTGATTTTATTAGCGGAAGCCCATACTTTCCATCTTTTCCATGGCCCTCTATAAGAGTTTAGAGTGGAAGCTCGCCAACCCTTTTTAAGTTGCTGTTTTTGTTGCTCATCCCATGTTGTCAATGACCCATCCCACCCCCACACCTCCAGACCTCTAGATTCAAGGTTTTCAGGGATGGAGGGGCTTTGCTTGTTGCCATGTTGATCAGTACTGTCTCTAGGTTGTCTATTTTCTGGGGAGGGTCGAGAGCCCGATTTTTCAGGTCTGCTCTCCAGAACACTTTGTTCCACACTGGAGCCACTATTAAGAATATCCCCCGTGCTTGATTTAGATGTGCCAGGACTTGGGGGAGTAGATAGGGTGGAGGAAAAACCCATGCCAGCTCGAAATTCCACTGGCGACTCAGCGCATTGTGAAATAGGGCTTGATTGTCCCTGTGGTCTATGGAGACATAAGTCTCTACCACATGAGCTTTTGCTGATGCGAATAAGTCTATTTTGGGTGTTCCCCATTTTCTGAAGATCTGAGATGTTGCATGTGGGAGCAGATGCCACTCTACAAGATTCTGATTCCGGGACAGGCTGTCCGCAGTACCGTTGAATCTCCCCGGTAAGTAATATGCTTTTATGTCTATGGGTAAGTCCAAGTCAGGCGGTCCAGAAATAAATAAAATGGTTGCTTGACCATCTCAGAAAAAATTGATATTTTGTATGCTATCACCCCAATATGTTGGTAGTTCAAAATGATAATTATTTTAATTTTATTGGTTTTAGTTTTTGTGTGGCGGCCATATTTGTTTTACTAGGCGGAGACATTTTCGCAGTTTAAAGGGTTTGCGAAAACTTAAATATCTCAGGTCCTATTTATTTTATCAACATGAAACTAATGGCAGTTTGTTTATAAAAATATAAGCTTTAAGGTTGTTTACAAACATTTTCACCTAAATATAATTTTAAGGGATGAAATTTCAGTCTACATTCTTAACTCTCTTTTGTAAAAACTCCCATTTTCACGAAAAGATTTTGGACGAAGGGAAAGAGTCCACACATCAAAACTTTTTTTGACAAACAACTAGGTACTAGTTGTATATGATAAACAAAATTTCAAGTCTGAGACTTGACCCCTCTTTTCAAAAAAAAATTTCAAAAATTGGAAATTCTCAAAATTTTCCATTTTCAGAGCTCAATATCTCTGGTGGGGGACCAGATAAAAATTTGAAATATCACCCCATAATAGACCTGTACCATAGTATTATGAGGCAAAAATTTGGAGTTTGAGATTTTACTACGAACAGAGATATGGCAATCACAAAATGTCCAAAAATTAGTACTTCAACGGGCATACCGCATCGGCATAACTATATAGAATATAAAATTGTATACTAATATTTAATCAATGTATAATAAATAATATTTACAAAATAGAATTCTTAGTATGTTATATAATTAAATATCTCGATTGTGTGTGTGTGGGAGGGGCTAAAACTCTGGGAGAACTGGCAGTCTGAATCAAAATAATGCACACTTCAGTGGGTGAATATACCTAATGCATTAACAGGACTTCACAGCCAGAATTTAATTTGAAATCGTTCGACTATATGCAAAAAATTGCCTAAAAACAGGTGTTTACTCCAAATTTTAACTTTTAAACTACGTACGAACCAATAAACTACGAAGCATTAAAAAAATACTGTCTCTCTTTTTGCGGTAAGTGAAAAGGGAGATAAAGAAATGAAGTATATTTCACTCATTATCTATACACCACTTGGTCACTAACACACGTAAATATAGTTAATATTATGTCCGAAAAACTACGAACATTAAAAAATCACTGTCTCTCTTTTTGCGGTAAGTGAAAAAGGAGATAAAAAATGCGACGTACGTGATGTATATTTCACTCATTATCTATGACACCAAATGACACAAAAATCATTGCGTACAAAGACATAATTTTTAACAAGATTGTGCACTCCATTGAAAAAACGGCATGTATAATGCAATTGATGCACCAGAGGTCAACAAGGCCCACCTGCGAGAGAGCATTCATGCCCCAAGAGTTATAAATAGGCCTACATATACCTATACATGAATATAGCAAACACGTAGGTAGGTAGACTATTATTATTTTTGCTGGATAGTGGTAGGTGTTTACTTAATTGGCGTTCCCTTCTCTCTGCTTACTCCACATGGGATGTGGCGTGAGGGTATAGATAGATTCATCAAATCATTGGTCATAAAAAAGCTTATTAGCTTTACATGTCTACCTTGTTGTATGTACATATATGTGGGCGTATAAGTGGGTATATTTCCAATAAAGTACTCAAATACTTTTTTTTTAATAATACTCAGTTTTATTCTGCAACAATTATATAATTTATATTATACACCTTAAAAAGTACACGTAAAGTAGGTATATTTGAGTTTATCCATAATTTGTTGCACCATTCTGCATTGAGTTGACCATAATTTATTCTTTCTTCTGGGACGTCAAATTAAGTGACAATGATGGCTGCCTTAAGAAACGGCGACTGTGGCACCAGTGCTGCAAAAGTATAAAAGAATATTTAATATGTTTTTCCCTTGTTTATTATTTTTGACTCCACCATTAAATTGCAAACAACAAAAAGGCCGGGATTTGGAGAGAATGATTCATGCATCTTTAGTATCACAAAAAAAGATTTGAGTCATCATAATCCAAGGATAAATTTACAATCTGTCCATATATTTGCAGAGTATTTTTTCATCATCGAAATAAAACAAAATTATAGCAATAAAGTGATTTAATGTGTAATCGTGTCTTATGGCCGGTTTCAATAACCTATCTATCCGTGACTATCGATTGAAATGTATGATTCAAAATATAGAACACAATAGATTTCAATCGACAGGAGCGGATAGATAGATTATTGAAACCGGCCAATAATGCACAGTCTTATTAAAGTACAATGTCTTTGTGCTAAAATTTCACGTGGAAATGGAATGTCAAAATATAAATATTATATGTTTCCATAGTAACCATACATGCAAAGTGGTTTCTGCAAATATGTAAATATATAATATGCATATTTAGAAAACTTCGAATACTCATAATAATCTAAAAATCAAATGCATGCTGAGATATATTTTTACATTAAACCATTTTCTCACTATTGATTCACAAACTAATTTTATATTATTACTTATTACATTTATGGAATACTTAAATCATTCGCAAACTAGTGAATAGCATCATGAATAAATACATAAAATAAAATAATAATAATTGTACCAAAGCTTGTTTTAAAACATACATATGTATCCGAGATTCAAACATGTTGCGTGTATTCATATATCAGCTTATTTGAAATAGTAACATGAAAATAAGATAATACGTGCTGATTTTACTATATACCTAAATATCAGGATATCAGTTAAGAACTATGTACTTACATTTGCAAATGATAAGTCAAGTCTTAGTAATTCTCCATCACCGTTTTAATGTCACTAATCGTCTAATCATCTGATAATCTGGAAAGTATAAAACATAAAGAATTTATTAATTTATTCTATCAGAAACATTGTTTGCTTACTCTCTCTCTCTCTCTCTCTCTCTTTTTGGCATTGCACCCAATATATGAGTGATGCTGCATTGTTTGCTTACTCACGCGTATTAAAATATTTTATTTTTAATAATTACTTTAGGAAAGGTTACGTTACATAAAAAAAATATGTCAAAAACGATATAATATAAATCAACCATTATAATATACTCACTCATTTTGATCATGTGAATAATATGTAGCTAATTTATTTTTTCTTAACATTCGTAATGACTCTTTCGTCATTTTAAATAATGAAAAAATTAAAATAAAACTATAAATCAGTGTATTTAGTATATTTCTGATTTAATACTAATACTCACAAAAATAACAAAATGTTGCTATGACAACAATATTGACATCGGTGAATGTCATTCTGAGGAGTTCATACACAAAGTTACCTACATCAACTCTAGAACATTGAAACTAAGAAAACAGCATACCTAAATAAATTTGGTGAATTCTTTGCAGAGTAGGTACCGGCAGCAATTTAGATCCCTGATACCGGATATATTTCTATGTATTTGTATTATTTTATCATAGTCTTTGTAAGGTATACGAACTGTAATTTAGTGTTAAGAGCATATTTTCTGTATTCATCTTTTAATAATTGGATATTAGCTGGCACTTTGCGTTTATCATTAGAAAAGAAATATGTTGCAACTAATAAGCAAAAAGAGAAATAGGCGGATATGCTGAGGTCAATCTACAGTTTTATTAAGTACACAAACAAGTTCACCAACATTAAATTAAAAATAAAAAAATACTAATTTATTTGAATTAATTATATAAAACACTTATTTGTAGTGTTTAAACTGTGACTTTTTATTGATTAAAAGTCACAGTGGATATAATATAAATAAGTGATTTATTTGTAAGTAATTCAACATGAATTTCCACCGAGAACCGTCGGTTGAAAATATCAACTTCACTGATTTATTTTACTTCATTCATAGTTAAATATTTGTGAAAAATGGATCGGTGTGCCTTTACTTGTGAACTCCTCATCTATAGTACTGAACACTCATTCTCGTATTCGTCGATTCGCATTTTGACAGACATGGAAATAAATATTATTTAGGTATATTAAGTTATAATGTTTTTTTTTATGAAAAAAAAAACATTTATATAGGGATTACTTGATGACACATATAAAAATATGTTTCCTTGGTAAAAATCAAGTAATCTAGTGCTGTAATTATGTAGTTTCAAGCATAAAACCATCTCTATTTTTTAATAATTTTAAATAAATAATCAGACGCAGATTCAACAGCGTGCCGACTCTTTGGCTCGGCTGGCCGAACTAACCCGATTTTTGAGTTCTACGGAAATTTTCATAAAAACTTTCCCGCAAGCGGAAAATTTAAAATGAAAATTTCAAAATATAAATAACACATCACGCTATTATAATCATATGACAAATTATTCAATTAAAATTGTTTTAAATATGTTTTCCTTATTCGAACTTGACGAACTAAAAATTATATTTTCTTATGTGCACGTCACAAATCCCATTTTTTTCGCATATTAAAAAAAATACGGCTAAATATTACCCAAATTTAAGAAAAATAGGTTTTTTCTAAAGCATCCTTGGAGCAAAATTTACTTCATCATTTATGTAACCTCTAAGATGATTGTCTTAAAATACCTCTGCTAGTCGTGATGAAATTTCGGAAGGTGTTTTTCAATCGATAATTTCTACATGAATCTCTCGGTTATTTTTTTTATTATTATTAAAAATACATTAAAATATGTTCAAATTTTGATATTATCAAAAACAAACAGTAAAAATATCATCTCGATCACGAAAATATTGCAATTAATTAATAATCAATGTTGAAAAATGGTTGCGTAAAATCATGTGACAATTTCGAGTTCCCTACCTATCAAGGGCTCTTAAGTCGATTAAAATACCTCAGAAAAGAGGGGTCAAGTCTCAGACTTGAAATTTTGTTTATCAAATACAACTAGTACCTAGTTGTTTGTCAAAAAAAGTTTTGATGTGTGGACTCTTTCCCTTCGTCCAAAATCTTTCCGTGAAAATGGGAGTTTTTACAAAAGAGAGTTAAGAATGTAGACTGAAATTTCATCCCTTAAAATTATATTTAGGTGAAAATGTTTGTAAACAACCTTAAAGCTTATATTTTTATAAACAAACTGCCATTAGTTTCATGTTGATAAAATAAATAGGACCTGAGATATTTAAGTTTTCGCAAACCCTTTAAACTGCGAAAATGTCTCCGCCTAGTAAAACAAATATGGCCGCCACACAAAAACTAAAACCAATAAAATTAAAATAATTGTCATTTTGAACTACCAACATATTGGGGTGATAGCATACAAAATATCAATTTTTTCTGAGATGGTCAAGCAACCAGTGCTGGACCGCCTGACTTGGACTTACCCCTATGTAATACCGGTCTGCAATCTCCAGTACAGTTTTTGTCAGGGTCAGAAGAGCCCGTGACCTTGTGCCTCCCTCCTTGTTTATATAAGACACAACTGTTTTGTTGTCGCACTGGACCATGAGACCCGAGTGCGACAGCTCTTTGGCATGTGGTGCTAGCGCAGCCAGCACACCGAGCATTTCTTTTTGATTGCAATGCAGAGCTTGCTCCTCTAAGGTCTAACTCCCTTTCAATTCTTTGCTGTTTAGAAGGGCACCCCAGCCTGCGTCTGAGGCATCTGTTGTCAACAGATTTGTGTATGGCAGATGAAAAATTTTGGAACTCCTCCTGATGTTTGCCCTCCACCACTCCAAGTCGTCTAAGACCTCTCTTGGGAATGGTAGTTTCTGAAATTTTCTCAAATTCCTCAATGTTCCACTGTGAATTTGTGTTATTCGACAGTGTAATCTGCCTCGAGGTACTGGGAAGCTTGCGAAGTTCAGGAGGCCTAAGAGGATCTGAACCTCGTTTAAGGAACCTCTTTCCTTCGCTATCAGAGCCCTGATGAAGGATGATGTTTTCTGGACCTTGTCTTCTGGTAACCATTTCTGACCTACTTGAGTGTTCCAAGTTATACCCAAGAATTCCAGTTCCTGTGTCGGCACTAAAATGGACTTCTTTTCTTGGATGTGCCACCCCAGGTATTTTAATAGCCCCGTGAGAAGTTGCACGTGGGACTGTAAGCGATGACGACACTGATTTACGACTAAGAAGTCGTCTAGGTAGACAATGACTCTTAGCCCCTTGTTTCGTAGCACCTGAGCTACCCAATTTGTGATGGTTGCGAAGGTTTTGGGTGCCGAACTGAGGCCGAATGGTAGACACGTCATCTGGTAAAGATGTCCTCCGTAGTGTATCCTCAGAAACTTTCGATGGGCAGGATGTATGGGTACATGGAAATATGCTTGAGACAGGTCCACCTTTGCCATCCAATCTCCCGCTTGAAGAAAAGTTGGGACCTGTTGACAATTGATTAGCCTGAATGTACTTGTGGCAAGGTAAACATTCAAGGGTCTTAGGTTGAGGACTGGTCTTGTGGTCCCATCTGCCTTCGGAACGAGGAACATCCTCGATATGAATGAGGGAGATGCCCTCACTTTTTCCAAAACTCCTTTCAACATGTTTTTGAAATGACCCGACATCTCCGGTGACGGTCTTGTCAGGCTGTAAGTTCTCCAACAGTGTATTGAAGCCAGAGGAGGGCATTCGCTGAAAGGTATTTTGTAATCCGAAATTATTTGGATCACTACCTCTGGGGCATTCAGCTGTTGCCAGCGGTAAATGAACCCCTTCAACTGCCCTCCCCTGAATTGGTTGCTATCTTCTATAACAGGTATTGTTACCCCTTGTGGCAGTAGATCTTCCAGATCTGTGACCCTGTGGGTTACGAAACCTTTTTGCTGCTGGTTCCCTCTTTTCCCCAGCTGACTTCGGAAAGGGACATTTTTGAGGTTTACCCTTTCCTACTACCCTTTGTTGGTAGCCCGAACAACCAGGTTCGACCTGGCTGTTCCTCATGACTGTTGAGGGTACGCAATTCTCGATCCCTCCTGTCCTCTGAATGGCTCCTGCCAGCAACTCGGAGTCAAAAAGGTGGTCAATGCTTGGCGGCACTTTCTTGAGTGCACTTTGCACTGCTGTCTCGCCTATTCCACCCACTATGATCTCCCTTCGTTGGGAAATTATATTTGCTCTCTTCCCGCACACCATTTGTAGCATATCCTTCGAAATTTTTTCGAACTCCGATGTCGGTGAGAAGTTCTCACTTATCTTGGTGGATAAGGATCCACGGGTAACTTCCCCGTTCCTGGAGCAATCCACAATATCCTGTAGGGATTTTTTTAGGGCCTCCCTTTGAGCTAAAAGGGCATTTGTCAATGCCGCACAAATATTTTCCTGTGGCAACAGGTTATCTGGACGAGCGATTCTCCGTAATTCGTCATTTACCTCAAGTGCTGAAAACAGGGGTTTTGCCATATAGAGGCGTTGGGTCTCGGCGAATCGCACACTTTCCCATTCCTGAGTGCCCAGGTGCTGCACCTTTTTCCCTTTCATGACTCTGGCTGGATCTGCCCTATTGAAGGATGGTTGCACCAAGGCTGTATTGATGTCATCCATCACAACCTCCGGTTCTGGACTAGGATTCAGCAAGGGTGAAGAAGTGGCAGAGCGAATGTCTTCTTCCCATCCCATAGAGTCATTCTGAGACCCGGATATGCTGTCGGCGATTCTTTGAACCGCATTTGTAAGCGCGTCCACCTTGCGCGACAACTTATCTACTCTCGGGTCTTTCGGCGGGTCGTCGTTATGAATAATGCGACGTATCTCTTCACGCGACATTTCGTCGTCGGACATTTGGGGGTACAACGCACTTAATAAAAACGACAACAAAATAAAACTGTCTATCACTCAAACAAATTATAACAAAAATAAACTACTTATATAATGTGTCTCTATCACTTATGAAATGTGTCTCTATCACTTTTAAAATGTGTCTTTATCACAAATTTAAAAACTTCGCATAAGAATATATTTACAACGTAACAAAAAACAATGTGTCGTATTTAGCCACAACACTACGTGAATTGTGTTTTTAAAAAACGAATATAAACGTTGTAAAAACGGCAAAATGAGACTTTGTAAACAAAAGTGCGTAATGGCGGTTGGAAAAAGAACACGCTAATGACATAATTACCCATAACCATAGACAATAACAGACACCAAAGACGTCGCAAGTAGGGAGAATTGTTTACGAAGGATGGAATAGGACAGAAAAAGGGGGGGCAATATAAGGCAGAAATTGGACAAAAGAAGGACGCTCTCTCTACAATGGTTTTGAATAACGGCTACGGGACACACAATATACAAGTAACTTGCGCGCCTCTATCTCCGATCAACACAGAAAACACCGTGAAATGATAACAAAGTAGCTGCGTCGAAGCTAGCACTAGCGCATGATGGCGTCACAACGTAAAGATTCAATAACAGGGCGTTTTAAATTTTGTCAGAAAACAGGGATTTTTAAATTGAAAATAATGAATGAAAAGTTTTATTTTATGATTTATTATTAGGATATTCGTGATCAGCGTAACTTTATCGATATAAATTGATAACTTTTTTTCATATTCCTCACGCATGCATGTTCCCCATTGGGAGACCATACCACAGAGTTATACTCTAACAATGGTCTAACCAGAGATACAAATAGTTGTCTATAAGATTGAATAAACCTCATATCCACCGGCAATCTAAAAATAAACCCCAGAACCTTCATTTCTACTACTACTACTATACCATCACGGCATATCCCACAAGTGGGGTAGCCAGCAGACCAGCTGCATATAAAACATGCAAGCTGTCTTCTCCGTGCCAATATAAAATTAAGACATTCAGGATGGGTGGCAAACCTCATCGCCGAATTTGAGATGTAAAATGTCTTATTTTTTCGAACACCTGCCTATTACAGGACACTCGAAAACTTATGGAGAAGAGTGGGAGACCAATTCTTTACCGGGTGCTCTACGGGATTATCACACTATCATCAGTTAATTTCAATTAATTTTTAAAATAGATGCAGATATTGATCCTAGATGTTGTGAAGTGCCCTCGAGGAGATTTCATTGCCCAACCAACAATTTCCTCAATATGAATATTAAAAGTCAGATTCTCAGTGAATGTGATGCCAAGATCTCTCAAGCTTGTTACACTTTCAAGTGTGACATTATCTATGGAGTAATCAAACGTGAGGTATGACCTTGTATTTGTTTCTATAGAAGCTACGTGCTGCCTATAGCACTCCTTTGACAAAGCAGAACATTTACTACGTAAGCTAGAGAAATAGTTGTAATCATTAATGTTTGATGTCTCTTTATATTTTTGTGAGCCAGCTTTTTTCCATTACTAGTCTTTATAGATCGGCATTAAACAATTTGGGGTAGTAGGATTGCTTAACTGTTTTCTTTGGAACAAATTTATCTATACACATATTTAAATTATTATAATAATGATCCACCAGGCTATTCAAATTGTTTTCATTTAGTAAAAAAGAGAAATCCATGCTCCTCAAAAAAGCATTTATGGCGAGATAATTAGCTCCATGGAAGTCTTGTTTGGTAATATAATAGTACAAACAAAAGGATAATTTTTACCAACTCACATATTTTTAAATTCTTTGATTATGATAAAATCTTAATAATCATATCAATAATCAACCAACCAATTTTATATTTGTTTACATTAAAAGGTACAATAACATTTTTATTCAAAATTGCAAATAACTTTTTCGACAGACCTGAATTGCTACAATCAATTAACTTCAGAGTACCTGGGCGATGTACGAGGAGCCGCGAGACCTATTATTGTGACAATTATACCACAAATTACGTCAAACATAGTCATCCCTCGTTTACATCGTTTAGGGAACGAATTCTTATCAGACTTGGATTTATTCAATATTAGTATTGCTTCTTTTAAGACGCTTTTGAAATGTATATTTGACTCTGAGAACACATTGTGATATGATTAATCCTTCAGTATAAGAACGCATTGCCATTCATGAAAGATTCTTTCTTTTGTTTCTTTTTGTGGATTTAATATGGCAATTGATAGTACCTGTTTTTCTTTTTTGTTATTGAACATACTATGATTGTACCTATATACATGTATATTAGGGTGTCCCTTATTTGGTCGAAAAAAATTTTTTTTCAGTTATTGAAACGCATACCCTCTAATTGTGTTTATTAGCCTATTACTTACCCAAATACAGAATTAAAGCTTTCTACGTTGATTGGAACCCGTGCCGACAGAGCCTCAAAGTTTTAGAAAAAAGCTGCTGAAAGCGTCTTTTAAATTTAGCTGTAGATCATCACTTAATACCAGTATGTTAGCTAAATATTGATGAAAACACAAATTTATATGGAGCATTTCTTATAATTATCAAAAAAAGTTAACAAAATTGATATTTATTAATTCCGATATATCCTCTAAAAAGTCTCTCTTTTACAGTCTAGGTACATTTTTCTATGTTCATGCACCCAACGTAATAAGAACTGATTCTATTCTTCGTCTGCAGTTATCAAACCATGAAAGCCTTGGATTAGTTTATCAGCTCTTTCAGCTGTGTCATTCACTGCTTTTAAGCTAGATATCTTTTTTTAAGCTTCCACAAATGCCACGATTTCTTTATACGAAGATACACCTTCTTGAAGGAAACTGCTGTCAAGTGTTAGTTGTGAAAATAAATCTTTGCTCTTGACGGATATAAAATAACTCAAAATTTTTCCTATTAAACATTAAGACTACTTGTAGAATACATAAAAAGAACATGGTATAACATAATTATTAAATAAATTGAGCACTACTACCTAACATATAGAGAGCCAGACATCTGTTCCTTCGATTGTTCATATCTCTTACCGAAATCACCAAAGTTTTCTTTTTTTGTAAATTTTCTACAGTGGTCCCTTTGGTCTGCTCATCAATTTTATCATAAAAATTAAAAGGACGGCTATTTCTTTTGACAAATATCACAAAATGCGTTGACTGAACTTATTTTAAGTCGCTTTGGAAATCAGCTTGTCAATTTTTTCGTTACCATTTAATGTTTTAAAAAAAAACAAAAGTCTTGATTCGGCGCTTTCAACACCAAACAGCATTCAAGCAAGGACTTTACATGAACTACCACAATAAACAAACAAACATCTAGTGAAGTTTCTTTGTCCTTAGCGCCCATTTTTAACTAAGACTACAATAAACATATTTTTGAAGAGTAAATAGCTCTTCTCATCCATCGTGCTTGATGCATTGCGCCAGTAGATCTGATTTTAAAATTATGTGGATGCCAGAGGCTCTCTCAGGCATATAAAAGCTGTGTAAAGCAGCAGGTGCCAACAAGCTCTCTGAAACCATACGCTTTAATCTCTTTTTCTCTTCTGCTAGTTTTTTCAGCCTCGCTTTTTTTCAATTTCAGCCATTTTTTTTTTAACACCCGCTAAGCATCCTATACGTCTTGTTTCTCTTTGCTTTTACAATAATTTATTATCTTCTCTGGTTTTTAGTCTTTTGAGAGCATCGGCGAATATAATATCGCATATATTATCCAATTCAAGTGGGAATTCTCCTCACGGTGCCGATGAAAATCCTGAATCTTCTTGCTATTTTTTGGCAGCTCTTTCCAGACCCAATAAAAATCCCCTGACCTCTTAACACGATTATTAACAGCTCTATTAGGTATTGTAACCTTTTCCCAGAATGTAATGCATACGTGAATGACTAGATTTTGCTTTCACTAACATTCAACTTGATATCGCGTAATGTCGAAAGACAGAACTGCGAGAACTTGACGATTGGACGGTTATTTTGCACCTGTCATCTATTGATTTACTTCACCAACCAAGAAAATACTGTTTACATTGCTTCTTAGTTCTACTGACATCTTTGAAATATAAAAAAATCCGCGATAATTACCAGAAAAACTGAGTGAGAATAACAGTGGGCATTCACCGCCCCTGGGAAGTAATTTGTATGAAGATGTTTCCGTGCAAGTCGGCACGGGTTGCACTGTTCCGAATAAGATAAAAATTGGTTTTTGAGTGTTTTAGGACCAAATGAACAAAATAAGAGCCTATGCGTTGTAAAATTAAAACTTTGAAAAATAAGGGACACCCTAATGTATATATGTGTATTGTGTATGATCAATTTATTTTGTTATTATTATTTACTTCTACATTAGAGCCAATTCGATAGACGTACCACATTGTATCAACTGTACTCATAGTGGAGTCGGGTCTGTTTTAATATTATTGTCAACATAAAAATAGAGTGATATTATTTTAGCATCTAAGCCAATAGTTTTATCATGCATAGTATATGTATTGATGTTTCATTTCTTATTATTATATATTACATTTTGTACTTGTAGAGTATGAAGTATGCTGAACGCGCTCTACATTCTTGATATGCACACCATAGCTAGACGACCAAATTGGGGAATTAAACTCTAGTTGGCTACGCACCAGCGACTTGTATAATAAAGAAATTGTGTGGATATTGTGGAAATCACACACTGTGCGAAGCACAAATCCTAAAGATTTTAGGGCCCTTCCAGTAATCTCGGTTATATGGTTGGAGAAAGAAAGTTTGTTGTCAAAAATAATACCTAGGTCTCGTATCTCATTAACCAATTCTAATAGATTACTCCCCATGTGATAATCGAATTTAACTATATTTTTCTTTCTTGAGAAACGAATGAATTGGCACTTAGAGGCGTTTAACAGAAGTTGATTATCCTGACACCAGGCATTTAACCTATCAATGTTCTCCTGAAGTATCAAACAGTCCCCCTCCCCGCCTATCCGCTTAAAAATTTTCAGGTCATCGGCAAAGAGAAGATAACTAACGTTGTCAAACCTGGAAGGGAGATCATTGATAAAAATCAAGAACAGGGCTGGAGAAAGGTGGCTACCCTGAGGAAGGCCGCTGGTTGCCGTGAAACTGACGGAAATGGAATCCCTTATTTTTACCCGAAGCGTTCGTCCCTCTAAATAGTTCGTAAGCCACTTCAATAAAGGGTCCATTATACCCAAAGAAGACAGCTTATCTATAAGGATGGGGTGAGGTACTTTATCAAAAGCCTTGCTAAAGTCAGTGTAGACACTGTCTACTTGACATCCTGTGGCAAGGCTCTTGGATATAAAATTTTCGTAAATTGCCAAGTTGGTCAAAGTTGACCTACCTGGCAGGAAACCATGTTGTTCTGGGACCATAATTATATTTATAGAGGGCATTATTAGGTCTAAAACGAGTGATTCGAATAACTTAGCTATTGTAGACTGAATACAAATTGGTCTGTAATTAGAAATGTCTGCTTTATCTCCCTTTTTATGTACCGGTACTATGTTACCGCTTTTCCAGGCTGATGGAAAAATGCCATAAGTAAGGGACTTATTAAATAAAACAGTTAGAGGTACAGCAAGAGCTGAAGCACATTTCTTTAAGAAAACTGGTGGAACATTATCAGGACCAGATGAGTTCGCAGATTTGAGATGTAATAGTTTTTTTTCCAGATTTTCCAAAGATATATTAACATGTGAGAGATTAAGTGTTGAGGTTTGCCACCCATCCTGAATGTCTTGATTTTATACTGGCACGAAGATGACAGTTTGTATGTTTCTTACATACAGCTGATCTGCTGGCTACCCCACTTGTGGGATATGCCGTGATGGTATAGTAGTAGTAGTAGTAGTAGAGAGATTAACAAATCTGCCCCCCGCATCATAATGAGCAGGAGTGCCTGGAACATTTTGCTCGTATACATCACTGAAAAAATCAGCAAATTTGTTAACAATACTTTGAGGTTCATTTACACGTTCACCACTTAAAAACATTTCAGCAGGATAGTCACCACAGTTCTTACTCAGCGAATTTTTGAACTTCCACAGACTCTTCATATCTGATGTGGAATTCTCAGCTTCACGTATGAATGTAGAATAACACGCCGCCTTTAGTTTGTTACACTTGGATCTAAGTTCCGAGAATATGTTATAATACTTTGTGTCGTTGGTTTCCTTGAAGTGTCTATGGGCAATCTTCTTCTGTAGGATTAAGTCGATAAGTTCTTTAGAAAACCACTTTGGATAGTCGTGTGTTCTGTATTCCTCGAAAGGTATAAACTGGTTTATTGCATCATATAAAATGCCGTAGAACACAGCCACCAAAAACTCCACATTTTCATACTGAAGAAAGCTCCAGTCGCACCTGAATAGAAAGTCAGTGGCTCCACTAGTTTCCCTTGTTATAATTGTATGAGAAAGTTCTCTTATCTGTGATACTAGCATTTTTTAAATTTATCCTTATGAATAAGGGTGGATGATGAACATCAATGGGCAACAATGGTTCTTCAGCGAGTTCAACCTCTGTCGAGTTACAGTTAGAAAAAACTAGGTCTAAAAGGCGGTTTTGGGTGTTAGGTATGAAATTATATTGAGAAAGCCCCAAAAAGGTCATTGTATCAATCAACTCTCTCGCTCCATCATTGTTATTCTCGACAAGAGGGATGTCATTTTTTTCTGGTGTCCATAAAACACCTGGAAGGTTGAAATCTCCACATAAAATAAATGAAGCTTGAGCGTACTTTGAATAAATTTGTTCTAACTCTTCACAGTAAATTTTATACATATCTGGGCTGGATGACGGTGGGAAGTAAACATTTCAAATTATTATTTTACGGCCATTAAGCTGCAGCAAGACAAACAGCTGTTCCAGGCATTTGTTATTTAATTTGATTAACGAGGATGGGATATCTTTGTTTATAGCAATCAGTACTCCCCCTCCCCTCTCCTTGCTACTAGTATGAGAACTGCGGTCACATCTATATATACAGTGGGTGGCCAAATTATTAGGGACAGTTTAAAAATTTTGTAGTTTCCAGTTTTGCTGAATTATTTGAGCATAAAATATCAACTTAAATAAGGTTTTTTTTATTTATTTTTACTGTTGGTGTCACTATTATCATTTTTGATAAGTGAAAATACTGCTACTCTTTGTCATTTACGAAAAAAGTGAGATTAATTCTTATTCGGTCATCGCTTGCTAAAAACATGTTAAAAACAACTCATGTTTTGAAGACATATAAAACATTTTTTAATTGATTTTCGTGATGTTTTTTGGTGAGTAAATAATTAAAAAGTAAGTAATGTTTCTTATTTAGTCAATTTTAGATATATCCATTGGTGAATTTAAATTTTTTGAACATTGCATGTGATAATATCCTCAAAATTATCTCGATTTTGCATGGGCAAGACTTCAGACACGTTTCCAAGAAAATGCAAACTTGTAATTATACTCTACACATCCCCAGAGACATATAGCAGATTTAACAGGAATAACAAAGTCAGAAGTTACCAGAATCAAAATAAAAATGGCTCAAAACAAGCCCTTGGAAGTAGCCGTATGAGCAAATGTGGGTAAAAAAGAACAATTACTCCCTGTACTGATAGGAAAATCAGGGATATATGCTTCCAAAGTTGGAAAATGTGTACGACGTGTCTAACTGCGATGATAAAGGATGAAGAATCTGCAGTTTTCCATAAGACAGTCAGAAGACGGTTGGCTGGAGACAACTTGATTGGTTGTAGGCCAATCAAAAAATTACGCCTTATCAAAACAATGAAGAAGAAACGGCTGCAATGCTCCAATCAATACCGGAATATGAGTGTTGCAGATTGGATCGAGTAAACACTACTTTCTAAGTACTATTATATTAAGTTCGAGATTACCATATTTTTGAAGTTTTTGTAATATTTTACTGGTGTGCTTCTCCGACGACAATTTTCCAGATTTTGGTCGAAAAAACTTGATTTGCTTGACGACGTCCTGGGGAACAGGCTCCACCCTGACTGTCTTGTGGAAAGATTCAAATCAATGGTTAGTGTCATGGCATGGTTTGTCATCTCAGCCAAGGACATGGGATGCCTTTACATCGTGAAAGGGACGATGAGACAGGATCTGCATAAGCGAGTACTAGAAACTCAACTGCTTCTGCACTTGAAAAATGGTTCGGTGGTCACGATGAGTAAGCCTTTATATATGATTCGGCACCTTATCATAAAGGCAAGAGCATCACTGCATTCCTGGAAGAAAAAAACATCACCATTTTGCCCTGGCTGGGCAACTCACCTGACATGAACCCTACAGAAAATATGTGGGAACTCAATAAATGGAAGTTGCCAAGGACGTGGTCACAACCAAGCGCCAGCTGGTTGAAACTCTGATCAAAGAATGCCATCACAATACAAAGCTTCCACAGAATGCAAAATACTGCATAGACAGCATGCTTTGACGTATAGAAGCTCTAATTGCAGCAAAAAGTGTCATCGCAAAATACTAGGATTAATTCAAAGATTTGATCAAAAACTTCAATCAAACTGGAAAATACAAGAAATTTTGTACTGTCCCTAATAATTTGGCCACCCACTGTAGTATGTCTTATAAATCCCAATTCGGAGTTATTAATATTACAGTCGAGCCAAGTTTCTGTGAGTGCGAATATAGAATGATCCAATAGTGGTATATTTTGACGCAAATCTGACATTTTGGTTTTAGCGCCTCTGATGTTCTGAGTATCAATGTTGAGAGAACTGATTAGTTTTTTTTGTTGTTTTTAAAAATTTTCGGTGTACCGTTCATGAATTTTACTATAAGATCATCTTCCCCATTTTTTCTTCTGGTTTCTACCTCATCCCATAGATTTTTGAGATGAGATCTCTGCATATCCGTGAGATCGTGTTTAACTTTGATATGTTTCGGTAAGCGGGACTTATTTATGAAAACCATTCTTGCGTCTTCATCATCTTGGAAGGTTACTTTAAGAGGTTGTATTTTATCATTCTTTCTAGCACCGAGGCGAAATATTTTCTTCACCGATACACTTCTCAAATCAACTGCATCGCCAATTAGTTTTGTCGTCTGATCAAAATCAGCGGATATTTGATCATTATTTTTCATGGCAGTATCCGTCTCAGGTACATTAAACAAAATTAAGTTTTTGGATCGTAAATTTCTTTCGCTCAGTTCAGACAAAGTATTACACATGTCCATAGCATTGTTAGAGGGTGTATCTTTCTCAAGAGCAGCAATTCTTTCCTTCAGGAGCTTGATTTCTGTATCTTGACTCGATATCTTTGCAGTAGCTATGCTCATTGCAGACATGAAATCAATTGAAATAGGGTGTATTTTTGAAATATGGTCGCGGGTAAATTTACTGTTATCAGTACAAAGTTGTGATAATGCGCAGGCCGCATTTTTTACCAGGTTAATAATCTCCAGGACATCCATCATTGTAATTTTATTATTTTATAATGAATGAAATAAAATGAAATTGTGAGTACGGCTATTATGAATTAAATAAGATAAAATTATTAACTTGCAGAGTGCCAACCCTGTTTCAATCAATCAAACTCATCACCGCTGATTGGTTGCAGTGGATCAGTGTTCAGATTGGTCGGTTGATCGGCTGGACGTGACGTGGTCTCCTTTGATTTGCAATTTTAGCCCTTATGAATATCAAGTAATTGTTGAAATATATAATTTTATTCAGCGTTTATTAAAACACTCACCGTATGTGGCGGATAGCGTTCAATGTCACTTAAGTAATCACTTGTAAGGTTTACTTTTATTATAAATATTTAAGATAGTATTCACTATTTATACAGTAATTGTGAAAAAAACAAACTGGCAGACAAATTGCTGAATGACAGTTGACAGTTCGCAAAGTGAAAAAGTTGCATGCCTTTCGGTACTTATAAAATCTACTTAGAATATATTTTTTTTCTATGGGAAAAAATACTCGACAACGGGTGGGACCAATTTACATATGAATTAGATTTTATTTTTGCTGGCAAAAATAAAATCTACATCAAATATAAATTTCCATAAGTTCCGTACATATTACTCGACAACGGGTGGGGCCGCTCAAGGTTCATAGTTGCGATTTTTTTCCTATAAAAAAGTTTTTTCCAAAAATTTGGTTACCAAAAAACAATTCTACATATGACAACAATTTCCTCAAGTTTCGAAAAATATTACTTTTTCTGTGGAAAAAAAGCACGTAATAAAACGTATTTTGTTAATTCATATAAATTTATGTTTTTATTCAAATATTAATACTCATGCTATTTTTATATAAATAAATAATTGTTAAAATAAAATATCAGCATTTTAATTTGTTGACGCCACTGGAATAAATTATCATGTTGCACTTGAATGTGGTTCTAACAAAATCCACTATATCATCATGTGAGTCTTACGAAACCTCCTTTAAGATCATGTGCCTATCAAAAGCAGACATGTAGAATTTTATTTATACAAAATGAACCGTTTTTTTTAATTTAATAACAATTTTTTTTTTAAATAAATAGTTACAACAATCTTACAATAAATAAAGTTATTATACTTCAAAAAAGTTTGCTTAGTACTTAAATAATAGTTTTATCGATTTTCTCAGTATTACAAAAATCTGTTATAGCGGGTTTCGTAACTCAGCGACACATATACTCTATGTCTTAAACGAATTTAACATTCATAATTCTGACTACTGTTACATTTCTACACATTCTATGGTCCAACACACACTTGCCGCTAGAGGGTAATTTTTCCCGGATTATTTTCATTCCCGGGAAACGGGAAATTTAAAAATGAATTTCCCGGGATTCCCGGGAAATAAAAAAATATTAAATTTCAGGTGGAAATTGTAAAAGTTTTACGGAAAAGTTAAACAAATGTTGTTTTTGCAATTTAAAAGAGTTTATTTTAAATGAAATGATACTTCCTCAGCACGTGTGACCAAATTCTCCGAAAAAGCGATAAAAATAATGTTTATCTATAGTGTCCGAATATTAAATTGTGGTGGTATTTGTACCTACGTTTATATGTTTACATTATTAGTGTTTTGACTGTTTCAAAGAAAACGTTTTTTTTCTTTTCTCATATTGTTTTTACATTGATAAAGAATTAAAACCATACCTACCATAGAAATAAAAAATGCAAATTGGTAAGTTTATGGATTCCTTTTAAACTTGTACACCCATGTGTCTGAATATCAAATTGAGTAACTGTACCATCAGACCAAAAGAAACACATGTCAGCATTTTATGATTTTTCCACGTAAAGTAAATAAACAAAAATATTTTTAAGCGATGTTTTATTTTATTCTGATCATTTTGATTTATAAAGTGATAAATGCTGATTTGATAAGTGCCTCATAATACAGTATAACCCCATTTTGATTTATAAAGTGATAAATGCTGATTTGATAAGTGCCTCATAATACAGTATAACCCCTTTTTGATTTATAAAGTGATAAATGCTGATTTGATAAGTGCCTCATAATACAGTATAACCCCATTTTGATTTATAAAGTGATAAATGCTGATTTGATAAGTGCCTCATAATACAGTATAACCCCATTTTGATTTATAAAGTGATAAATGCTGATTTGATAAGTGCCTCATAATACAGTATAACCCCATTTTTGCGTGCCCGGAATTCACGTTTTCCCGCCATTTGCGTGTAATTTTTTCAGTCCCAATGTTTTTCAGTTCATTTTTTACCCGCATTTACGTTTTTGTTTCCCGCGATTTACGTCAAAAATATTTGAAATATGCGAGTTACGCGCGCTTGACTTTGATTGGGTCGTGACATTTGAACGTCGTAAGGTGATTGGTCGAAGAGCGACGCTGTGATTGGCTGGATTTCTAGCGCTAGTGGCGCCCTCTATTCGTGCATACACTAACAAGGGCAGTCTGCAGCAGTCTGGGGCTGTCATTGTTGTGTCATAGCGTTATTTAAACCCATAATGCCTAAACAAAGGAAAGTTCTGTCAGTGCAAGAGAAAATAAAAATTCTCGAAAAAGCAGACAAGCACTTCGGCTCTCGCGTTTTACTGGCCCAAGAATTAGGAATACCTATTACTACTTTGGCCACAATCATCAAAAACCGTGACTCCATTGAAAAAAGCGCTATGCAATGTGGGCCCAGGGCGAAAAAACGGATGTACATCAGAGCGTCGAAGTACGAAAAAATGGAGGAGATTTTAAAAGAATGGTTCGTCAGTGCGCGGGCCAGTAATATTCCCGTCGGCGGAACAATCATTCGAGAAAAGGCCCTGCGCATCGCGAATCGACTAAATATTGAAGGGTTTACTGCATCAAACGGGTGGATAGATCGTTTTAAGAAGAGACACAATGTGGTATACAAATCAATTTGCGGGGAATCGCAAAGTGTTGATTTAGACATTGCTGAAGATTGGAAGCAGACAGATGTGCCTAAATTAATTACAGAGTACGCTCCAAGAGATATTTTCAATGCCGATGAAACTGGGCTGTTCTTCAACGTTCTACCTTGTAAGACTTTCAGCTTCAAGGGTGAAACCTGTCATGGAGGGAAACTAAGCAAGGTGCGTCTCACTATTCTCTTGATTACAAATTCAGATGGCAGTGAGAAGCTTCCCCCCTTAGTGATTGGGAAGTCTGTAAAACCGCGCTGTTTCAAAAATGCCAGGACATTGCCGACAAAATATGCGGCTAATAAAAAAGCATGGATGACATCAATCTTATTTGAAAAGCAGCTTTCTGAATTAGACTCTTTGATGGGTGTAAAACGTAGAAAAAATATTGCTTTTCCTCGATAGATGCCCAGCTCACCCAACAAACTTGATTTTGAGGAACATTAAGCTGGCATTTTTCCTCCTAACTGTACAAGTGAACTGCAACCCCTGGATTTAGGAATAATTCGGGCATTCAAGCACTTTTATAAAACACATTTAGTACAAAAGTTATTGTGTCAGTTAGAACGAGGTGAGGACCCTAACAAATTTAAGATGTCAATTTTAGATGCAATGCATTATACCGTTAAGGCATGGGGTGAAATAACCGACTCTACCATCAAGAATTGTTTCCAGAAAGCTGGAATATATAAGGAGCAGGATAAAGACGTACCCAATACCCAAGAAAATATCCAATGGGATGTTATAGAAGGCTGGGAAAGGCTTTCAGATCAACCCCTGGAGGAGTATGTAAACCTTGACTCCAATGTTATTACATCAGACTTGGTGGAAATTGATGACATTGTTGACAGTCATTTAACACCAGCAAACTTGTCTGCTGAAAAATTGTCTGATGAAGAAGAGGTTCATATTCCAACAAAAGAAGAAGCCATAAAGTTCATCGAGGGCTTAAAAACCTACTTTACAAGCTTTACGAATATTCAAGATGATACATTTAAATGTATATATGTGTCGCTGAGTTACGAAATCCGCTATAACACATTTTTGTAATACAGAGAAAATCGATAAAAACTATTATTTAAGTATTAAGCAAACTTTTTTGAAATAAAATAACTTTATTGATTGTAAGATTGGTGTAAAAATTTATTTTTAAAATAAATATTGTGATTAAATAAAAAAAGACGGTTCATTTTGTATAAATAAAATTTCACGTGTCGGCTTTTGATAGGCACATGATGTTAAAGCGGGTTTCGTAAGACACACAGGATGATATAGTGGATTTTGTTAGAACTACATTTAAGTGCAACATGATAATTTATTCCAGTGGCGTCAATAAATTAAAATGCTGATATTTTATTTTAACAATTATTTTTTTATATAAATAAAGCATGAGTATTTATATTTCAATAAAAACGTAAATTTAAATGAATTAACAAAATACGTTTTATTACTTGCTTTTTTCTACAGAAAATGTAATATTTTCGAAACTTGAGGAAATTGTTGCCGTATGTAGAATTATTTTTGGTCACCAAATTTTTCAAAAACTTTTTTTATAGGAAAAAAATTGCAACTATCAAACTTAAGCGGCCCCACCCGTTGTTGAGTAATATGTACGAAACTTTAGGAAATTGATATTCGAAGTAAATTTTATTTTTGGCGGCAAAAAATAAAACCATCAAAAACAAAATCTAATTCAAATGTAAATTGGCCCCACCCGTTTTCGAGTATTTTTTCCCTTAGAAAAGTTTTGTATTCGAATTAGATTTTATTTTTGCCGGTTTTATTTTATTTTTGTCGGCAAAATAAATACGTCTTATTAAGTACCGAAAGGCATACAATTTTAGTTTTGATTATACAACTTACAAAAAAAAGTGATTTTAAACATCAAGTAAGAATTCGCATTACGTGAAAGAAATGATAATCTATATTGTACATAAAAAAATTGATGACTTTGGCTGAGGCACAAAAATGTTTCGGAGACATTTTATTTATTATGCATAAATTTTTTTATGCAGATTTATTTTCAATAAATGATAATATACGTGAATTATTTCATCATAATAATATTTATTTTTATTTCATAAATAGCTTGATAAAAAAAAAGTGTTCACCTATGTCACATCAGAACTGCGCGCCACTGAATAAATACAGCAAAACGCACGAAATTCACTCAAAATATGTCAATATTTACTTACCGTTTTTGGCGTTGTAAGTAAACTTTTCAAATTCCTGTATGACTTATCTTTTTCCTTTCTCTATTTTCTTTACATTTTTTAACATTAAAATCTTGATCACTCATTATGAATCAGTTTAAATTGCAATTATTTAAGAGAACCCAGAACGCCAAACTCACCAGATAAGAACAATTTTGTACCGGCGGCCATATTGATTTTTTGAAAATACTGGACTCTTATTGGTTGGTTGTGTTATAGGGGATATTGAAAGGGACATTAAGTGATATAGTGGGATTCGTTTCTCAACCTCGTTTTATTTATTTTTTTCTGAAAAAATGGTGAATGTTTTCAAGTAAACAATTTTCTAAAGTTATAGACAATTCGATTACGAATCCAACGACATATATAACTCAATTTTTGTTAAAATGTGTTATAGCGGATTTCGTAACTCAGCGACACATATAGTCTTGAAAGAGAAGTGCACAGCAAAAAAACAAAAATGCAACAAATTAACTTACATGATTTTTTTAATAAAAAATAAAAATATACATAGTACCTACTTGTATATTAAAAATTTATAAAATTGTTAATATTTTAAGCATTTACTTTAAGATTTATTTCAAATGTTGATTAGATATTATTTAATAGAAGTATATATACTTTGCTTCATATAAAATTTTTAATTCAATGTGGTTTTTTTAATTAAAACTTTTTTTAAACTATAAAATTAAAATTTTATTTTTTCAATACCCGCATTTAAAATTTTCCCTCCAATTGTCTCATTATCGTCGTATGTAATAGAGTCCTTGGATGGAGGTGGGAGCTGTGTGGGTGCTTTTCTTGATCTTGCCAAGGCGTTCAACACGGTTTCCCACCGCTTACTATTAAAAAGACTTGAGTATATGGGATTGAGGGGAGTGGCACTGGACTGGATGACAACTTATCTTACTGGTAGAAGTCAGTGTGTGAGTGGACATTGAATATGGCGTTCCACAGGGGAGCGTACTGGGACCAACCCTCTTCTTGCTATAATATGTGAATGATCTGTGTGACCTTTCCTTGAAAGGAGGAAAAGTAATTTCCTTTGCAGACGATACTGCATTGCTGTTTCGTGGCTCTGATTGGAATGAGGTTTTTGAATTGGCTGGTAATGGCTTTGGTAAGGTGTATGATTGGCTGAACTCTAGTCTACTCACCCTGAATATAAACAAAACCAAATATCGATGGTTTAAAGCACAAAAGACATATGTCCACTATTTAAGTGAAGAGTTAATATATGTACAAGATCGGTTGCATCGTCGTCCGTGTCCTGATTACAGAATTACCAATAATACGTATATCATTATCGAAATATTCAATAAAAACCAGATGCCAAACATTCTTAAATTATCATTTTTTGGTGCACAGATGTAACATGTCACATAAGATATTTGAGAATGTATTTATACCGACATAATTGATTCTTAAAAAGCAAATGTCCACCAAGGACATCTTCTAAATTAATTTAAAATTAGTTTAATAATTGAGAATCTCAAACTTTCAAACCCTGTTTTCTCTAAACTGTCAAATGTGGACATGTGTCTTCTGTGCTTTAAACCATCGATATATGTGCTTTAGCATAAATAAGTCTCGTAACCCTGACTGTGGACAATACAACTTGAAATTGCACAGCTGTGTTGGTAGTACAGAGGGATGTGGGTGTCCCCATATCGAAAGAGTCTCATCAATAAAGTACCTAGGACTTACAATAGATGAATCGCTCAACTGGTCGGAGCATATAACAGCTCTGTGTGGTAGGATGAGAAGACTAGTTTACTTCTTTAGAATGATACGTGGTGTTTTGAGCGAGAATCTACTGAGAAATATATACTGTGCTATGGGACAGTCACTACTATCTTATGGTATTTTGGGGTGGGGATGCGCGACTAAAACAAGGATTCAGATGCTAGAGATTTCTCAAAAGTTCCTATTAAAAACTATGTATAAAAAACCCTATAGATACCCATCGGAAGAGTTGTACAAAGAATGTGGCATTCTTAGTGTGCGAAAATTGTACGTTCGAAGGATTTTTTTACATTACATTAGTAATCACCAGTGGCATATACTGTCGCCGGATGTGGTACAGATTGATGGCCGAACCAGGTATGGAGGTAGTTCTGTTAGGCATCCCAAAATGAAGACACGCTTTGGCCAAAGGTCATATCTATTCTTGGCACCTAAGGTCTATAATATAGTCAGAAATTTGATGGTTGCTAATATCTCCGGAGCTACATTTTTGAAATTAAAATTTCTTATAAATTCTCACCTGTTGGAAATGTCGATATCTGAAACTGAGAGTGTGTTTATGGAGGTGGTTTGTTGATGGGAATGAATGTTTGGAGATGTACGTGTGTTTGTTTTTTCATCGCTTTGTCGTTGTTCCATTGTTTTTTCATTGTATTGCCATGATTGTATTTCATTATAGAATGTTAAGATCATGTCTTCCCGATACGGACTTGTCTAGTGGGAAGATATAATATTTCTTAACTTTGTAATATGTATCTATTTTTGTGTGTATTTGCATAATGTTTGTAATACGTACTTAAGAATAAATAAATAAATAAATAAAAAATAAATAAATAAATAAAATAAATAAATTACGTTTTTTTTTTCAGCCCCTTGAAAAACGTGAAAAAGGGGTTCTACTGTATGTTGATTACGAAATGTTATACATATTTATTACGACTATTAGAGTTAACCAAACAAAAATTTCGGTATCGGTATGGTAATCAGCATAACTAATAATTTGTGTTTTTCCCGGGAAACGGGAAATAAAAATTGAATGAATTTCCCGGGAATAACCCTCTACTTGCCACATATTATTCACGATATTTCAAGGACCCATATGCTGACTTTTTGAGAAACAATTTTTAGCCTTTCATATATATTTTTGACTTAAGGTTTTTATTCATAATTAAAATAATAATAGTAAACACTTTATTGTCAAAAATAAATTTTACAAAAGGCCTACATTCGAACCGGATATTTCCAGTAAACCTACTACAATTTTTGATAAATATGTTTAAGTATAAAGTGAGTTTAGATCAGTGGTTCCCAAAGAGGTCCAGGCGGATCCTCAGGGGTCCACGAGTTGTAAAAGGGGGTCCACGAATCCATAGTTAAAGTATCAGATATTCGGTAAAAGCACCAGATATGTATTGTAGAAAAAGGTACTGGGAGAAAATATTCTTTAAGAAAACCGAGGAGTTTTGGAAATATTTCAAATTCTCATACCATTTTGAAAATTCAGCGACGGTGGGTAGACATTTAAACAATAGTCGGTGTACAAATACCCGTTACATTGTACAAAAACGGGGGGTTCACCGGAACCAGCAAATTTTTGAAAGTGGTCCATGAGAAAAAAAAGTTTGGGAACCTCTGGTTTAGATCAATTAAGATAAACAGGACATATAAACAGAAAATAGAATATAATGTAAAACAAGAATACCTATATGAATATTAAAAAAATGTAAGCATTCACAACCATAAACCTATATATATGTATCTAAGTGAGAACTATCTACTACTAGCTGACCCAGCGAACTTCGTACCGCCGAAGAATCAATGAATGATTAACATAAATAAAATTCATTTATGTTGAACAATTATACTTAACTCAGATTTGTTTATTATCTGCTGTACGTAATGTATGTAGGTACTAATTTATTTTTTAAGTAGATACCTATTCATTTTAAATTTATACACAAGAAAACCCAGCAGAAGACATGCATAAATGTCCTGAATAAGATTCAGAGACTTGCATGTCTTCTCACAACGGGCGCTATGTCCTCAACACCCACAACTGCCTTAGAGGCGATGTTGTGTCTGAGCCCATTGCACGTGCATGTGCAAAAAGAGGCTCGCATGGCATTGCTACGGGCGGCAAAGGGAGGCAAGAACAATTGGCGCTCCAGCATAATGAGAGGATTATATTCAGACCTCAACAAAGCTCCCATCGTGGATATGCCTTCAGATACCATGAATGTGGCTTACAGCTTTGTTAAACATTACATAGTAGAAATACTTGAAAGAGAAACCTGGCGAGAAAATGATCCCTACTCCTTTCGAGATGGCGACATCATATGGTATACAGATGGATCCAAAAAAGACGGTCGGGCAGGGTCTGGAATCTTTGGCGCCCAACCTAAATTGAGCAAATCAGTTTGCTTAGGAGAATACGCCACTGTCTTCCAGGCAGAAATGAGCGCCATTTTGGAGTGTGCTCATATGAACCTTCACCGATCATACCATAACAAAAAGATCTATATCCTTTCCGATAGCCAGGCGGCGCTTAAAGCCCTAGGTTCCGTAGAGGTGAGATCTAAACTAACCTTTGAATGCATACAGGTTCTAAATCGCCTGGGCGGGAATAACGCCGTAAGGCTGGTTTGGGTACCGGGGCATTGTGGAGTCATAGGCAACGAAGCTGCCGATGAACTTGCTAGAACTGGCGCTGAGAGTCTACCAATAGGTCCTGAGCCTATATGCGGATTACCGTCTAGCACTATCAGGCTTAGTCTAAAAAACTGGGCCATGGATCAAAGCCATGAAATTTGGTCCAACAGCATAGGGTTGAAGCACGCGAAGGAACTGATGACAGGGTACTCGCGGAAATTCACCACAGAAGTTTTAAAACTTAATAAAAATCAAATAAGGATTCTAACCCGGACCTTGACAGGACACTGCAGACTAAGGAAGCGTATGACAAAAATTGGATTGTCAGATACCCCAACCTGCAGATTCTGTTCAGAGGAAAATGAAACGCCCATCCACATCCTCTGTAACTGTGACGCACTCGCTCGCAACCGAAGTCACATCCTCGGAGGTCCACTGCTGGACTCTGAGAAAGTGAGACTTCTCACACCAAGACAAATAGTGAGCTACATGACGCACCTAGGTCTTGAGAGTGAGATATGACACAGAAGGATGTCACAATAGATCTATTATGGTCGCAGTGACACAAGGGATGTAAGGTCCCTTGACCTTTTAAGGAAAAAAAAAAAAAAAAAAAGCATTCACAACCATAAACCTATATATATGTATCTAAGTGAGAACTATCTACTACTAGCTGACCCAGCGAACTTCGTACCGCCGAAGAATCAATGAATGATTAACATAAATAAAATTCATTTATGTTGAACAATTATACTTAACTCAGATTTGTTTATTATCTGCTGTACGTAATGTATGTAGGTACTAATTTATTTTTTAGGTAGATACCTATTCATTTTAAATTTATAAAAATTCTTATCCATGATTTTTCAAAACTGAAATTTCAGTAACACAGATGTTAAATTGTATGGATAACGATTCTAATTTGAAAATGTATACAAAAATTATTCTATAAATAGGCTAATCCATAAAAAAACGTCATCGTTGATTTTGTATAATTCTCCATATTGCATTTTTTATTGAAATTAAAAATGTATGGTGTAAATAAATAAGTTATTTGACACACTTTGGCAGTATGATGGTAGTATCAATATGCAAATTTCACTACACATGAACACATTCTTATTTTCATCTTTAATAGCATAATTTTTGGTTTAATAATAATTTTCCATCTGCAATGATAAAATACAATTTCAAATATAATCTGTGCACGTCCACATTAATGTGACACATAAATTAATATTAGTAGAATAATTATAGTTAACAAATATTAGTTCACCAGTTTTACAAATTTTGCTCATGTTGACTATAGTAATTTGATTCTTAATATAGCAGAACCTTAGGATTATTTTAACACAATGCAACAGGTGACGTAGAAGCGCTAACAGCGCCATAATTCTCCATATTGTTTTTATTTTTGAAATTAAAAATGTATGGCGTAAATAATTTTCTTCATAATATTTCTTTCCGTGAATTTGTAAGATATTTTAATAGCCTATCGGCGAAAACGAAGAAGTATTAACCAGGGTAGGCGAAAAAAGGCAACTCCTTAAGAGAATCAGCCAACAACGAGCTAACTGGATTGGCCACAACATCAGGCACCCAGGACTACTCATAACCATCGCGGAGGGTAAGACCGAGGGGACAAATGGCAGAGGCCGACCAAGAGACGCATATATGGACCAACTGAAGAGTGATATGAACTGTGGCTCATACGTAGAGCTGAAAAGACTGGCGGAGAATAGAGACGAATGGAGAAGAAAAACCAAACTCGTTGCAGACCAATTCAATGGATTGTAACTCATTATATATATATATATATATATATCGGCTATTGCGGGCGGAGAAGAATCCAACAAATCAGAGATCATTCAAATCGGTACAGCCATTCTTGAGTTATAAATGGTGTAACACACACAACTTCCTTTTATATATTAGAAGATTAATGAGATGGTGGGTTGTATATTAGGGATTTTACTTTATATTTGAATGAGCCTATAGTTGAAGAGGACCGAATATCATTGGGAAGGTTATTGCAGATTCTGGTAACAAGTACGGTGAAAGATGATGACTAAAAAGATGTATCATGAGGTGGAAATTCTAGACGCCAATTATTTTGGGACCTTAACGATAGACCATGGGAAGAAAAGGGAACAAACCGTTCGAAGAGATATTGAGGAGCTTCATGCTTGAGGATGTTATAAAGAAAGCATAGTATATGTAAATTTCGGGATTCCTTGTATGATGGCCATTTGAGTTCTGCACAGAATTGAGAGATATTTTCTTAGACCAAAAATAAAGCGAATGCAAGCATTCTGCATCCGATCCAACTTAGCACTGAGTTCTTCAGTGGTATTTAGAAAGGCGCAGTCTGCATAGAAGAGAATTGGTAGTAGAAAGGACTAAGCCATCATTTGTTTAATGTCAGTTGGAAGGAAGAATTGTAATCGTTTGAAAGAGTGTAATCTGAAAAAGATTTGGCAACTTACCTCTTTGATATGATCTATCCAAGAAAGATTTTCATCAAATATGACACCCAGGTTTTTAAAAGAGGGATGATAGAGTTACAAAGGGTAAGATGTAGAGGGGAGTCCATTGAAAATTTTACAACTTAGCGATTACTCCCGATGACGATGGCTTGGGTTTTAGAGGCATAGAGTAGAAGGCCATGAGAAGTGGACCAATTTGAAATAGCTTCGAGGTCGAGAGTCATTATGTCGAAGCCAGACGTGGGGTTAAAGGAATAATACCTGAGCCCGAAGTCAAAACACATTTTAACATTACGTTTTCGTTCCGTTAGCGTTCGAGTATAAACGTTGCAAGCAAGTGTCAATTTCATTGCTAAGATACACAATAGTTACGAAAATTGACACTTGGCACAACGTCGTCTACATTTGAACGATTGCAACATGAAAACGTAACGCTAAAATGTGTTTTGACTCAGGCCTAGGCCTGATTAGAGTAAAGTTAGGTATCTATTCTTGCAGTGTGTTGTGATGAAAATTATTCCATGTATAATTAAAGAAATTGTAGATGTAGATATTTATTGATTGCAAAGAATCATCAAAAATAATAAACGGCGAGTATTTAAAGCGCCATCTTTGTGCCATAGCACCTCGAGGACGCTGTACATGATAATGTTTTGTCAAGAATTTAAATTTAAATACAAAAACATAACACATAATCTCAGATACATAATAATATGTATCCGCATCAGAAATAAAAATAAAATAATGCAATATACACAACACAGTTGATAAAAAAGTTTGAAGAAGTAGGTCTTGAGGTCCCTCTTAAAAGCCTGGAAATCGGCAGGACACCTGAGCCCCAGAGGCAGTCTGTTCCACAGATTAGGGACAGAAACAGAGAAAGCGCAGTCACCGTAACCAGTTAAGCGTCCCCTCTGTGGAACCTCCAGTTCATGCGCCGCACTCTGCGCTGACCTCAGGGCACGTCGCCTCTCCCAAACTTCTCAAAGTGCACATATCACTAATGTATGTGGGGGCCATGTCATTTAGACCCTTATAAACAAAAGCACACACTTCATACTGAATTCTGGCTTCTATAGGCAGCCAGTGCAGTTCTTTTAAGAGGTGTGATGCTATCATACCTATCTGCTCCATATACAACACAGGTTGAGGATTTTAAAACTGAATGAAGCCTATTTGTCTGCACCTTTGGTAAACCACTAAACACAACATTGCAAAAGTCAAGCCTGGATAACACCAACGCAGATATTAGTGTCTTAATGGCATCACGGGTAAGAGATCTCCTGACAAAATTGATTTGCCTGAGGCAATAGTAGCAGGAGCTGACAACACTAACAATGTGACGTTTCATGGACAAGCTGCTGTCAATGGTGATCCCCAGAAGCCATCACTTTTCAATTGCATATATTGACATGTATTCAAAAACATTGATTTCATTTTCTATCCTGTTTAGACGTTAAATAAATAGACAAAAATAAATAAATAAATAAACTGATCTGTTAACATCTATACACATATAAAAACAAAATGAAACAAGATTGAGATTGTTACTTACCAGTGGTACACTTTCAGTATCCTTGAACTCTATATAAGCAATACCCTTAAATCGCCTAGTCTTGTTACATGTAATGAGACGCACATCCCTTACTTTGCCCACAGCAGAGAAGAACTCCTCCAAGTCCCTTGCTCTGATCCTCTGAGATAGTTGCATACAAAACACTGTGCGAGCATCTCTTTCCTCAGGAGTTAGCTCCTCACTGCCAGTGCCAGAAATTGGAGCCACCACTTTACTTCGTCCTCCATACTCCTTGGACCTACAAATAATATGAGTACATTCAATATTAATATAACGGGTTGACGATAATATTTTTAACAGGTAATATATGAAGGTTCTTTAATCTGTATGAGAAAATGACAGCAGCGTGCCTTCCATGTATGCCAGATAATTTATAACAGGTAATATATTATTATTAAAAGCTATCAAGCAGGCAGCTAGAGCTGATGTGCTTGATATCCACACTATTGATGTCAATCTATACAGTATGAAGGTTAGGAAGGCTATAAGATGGTTCCTTAATCTATGTGAGAAAACAGCGGTGTGCCTTCCATGCATGCCATACATGCATCACCTGCGAGTACCTGTGTATATGTATATTTTTAAATTTTGTAGTCTATATTAAGACATATACCTACTACTTCTTTTATTTACTTTTTGTAAGCTTCCATTTCGATTCAATCTTGAATACAGATAATATTTTAGTTTTGTTTCAAACTTTGATATTTTATTTGAAATTAGATGAAGTATAATGTGTATAAACATTGTACAACACTGTAAAAGGTGAAAGCCGATTATAGCCTCAATAAATAAATACCCTAATCCTGCCACTCAAAAACAGATATGAGAACTAGTCACACCTGGATCTGCTTCTATATTTCCTTTTGCGGTCTCCATCCCTCTCCCGACTGCGGTCTCTCTCCCTATCCTTATCTCTGCTCTTCCTGTCTTTGCTCTTCTTCTCCCTATCTCTGGACCGCTCTTCTCTATCTTTGTCATCTCTTCTCCTGTCTCTGTCGCGGCTCCTGCTTCTCTCTTTAGATCTGCGCCTATCTCTATCTCTTGACTTACTCCTCCTGAAAGAACAGTTTTTTTTTCACTTTTAGCCACACTATTTTTCATTAGTTGCGTATCAACATTGTGATGTTGTCTCACTCCACTCCAACCAGTAGATGGGTGGTTTGGGTGAGACACACTAATAGGTGTGATTTGTTAATATCTGAATTTAGTTACATTACCCATTTGTGTTTTGTTTCTATTTTGTAATATGTATGTGTGTATAACAAAACTCAACATTTGTTATTGTACAAATGAAAATGGTTTATAGAAATTTTTCTTTGTTTGTTAATTTTATTAACGTGAAGAGTTAAATATTGAAATGTATTGTGATAATTGTTTGATGACATATAATTAATTGTGCAAAGACGTTTTAACTGTCATGTCACTCATTGTCAAAAAACGAAAATAATTGGCTTAGTTAAGCTAGTGGTAAGTGACCACTCTTTAGCTTAAAAAGATCACAGATCTGTAAACTATAGGCTGTACTCAACTACTCAACATAAGCTCGTAATGTACCATATACAGTAAAACTCATCAAGTATTGCATATTTATTTATTGTGTTTATACCTAAGTAAATAAGTTTTCATTTAGATACAAAACTAATTGAAGAGAGATAATGAGTCAAAGTACCTTTTCGAATCCCTGGAATAGTCAGATGAGTTCTTGTGGCGATCGCTGTAGCCTTTGTCAGACTTGTACTTGGACGATGAAGAGTAGTCATCCTGTCACACAAAGCACGCAAAGTAGAACCACCAGCCAACAGAACAATCAAACTTATATTAGTTATACGAATATTACAAAGTGACTTCACCAAATCACTCAGCACCACCACACTCACATATGTGCAATGGCACAATGCAGCGCTGCACTGTGGGGGTGTGTTACAATACGCAAGTGTGGGGAGGAGAGAGATCACTTCAGAGTGGGCTACTGCCACTGGCACTGACTTAGCACGGGAGACGGGATGGGACAGTGAAGACACAGAGTGGTTGGGAATTGGGCTGACACTTACCTAACACCACACCTGACAACAGAGCACACTGGAACGCCAATACTTCTGCAAAGAATACACCCATCAGCTACATGTCATGATCAAGGTAAATAGAAGCTAACCATCTTTCACATAAATGGGATAAGCAATTTATTACTTAACACATACTACTTAACTAATTACATGTACGTTGGAGAACTGAACTAGCTAAGCTACATTATAATTGAGTTAACAAGAGATAAGGCCTAATATTTACACATATATGTAAATGTCACCTACACTCACACTCACATAATAGAGCAGGCCCTACCACATAGACAATACCCACTCAACATCAATATTACAAGGCACAATGTGAGAGGGTGACAAAATGTACTGCATGTTGTGAAATTAAAATGTTATGTATAAAATTGTTCAATAATTAATACCTCTCCATTTGTCCCTGGTGGGCGAAGAGATCTCGACTAATTGCACAAAGTTCTATAAATATAAAGAAACCATACCATAGGTCATTCATCTTATTAAAGTAGGAACTAAACTTATTGCATGAAGGTTTTTCAACCATTTCAAACAATTTAACAAATTGGGAAATGAAGACACGAATGAGTTATTTTATTTTCAGTTTAAACATAACTAAATTTAAATACATTATTTGAACATACCAACAGACAATTCAAACATTTATCAAAACGGTTGAAAACAACTTCAAAACAAAAATGTTCGCAAATTAAATTTCCTTGATGACAAACGACAAATTGAAGAGATTATGAATATGGGTTAAAAACAGTTAATACTAACATTTTTCTTGTATGGAGCCTCCAGCAAAGCTTCAACATCAAAGTCTTCAGCCATATCTGAAAAAATATAACAAGTATCAGGTAAAATGTATCTAAAACCCAATAGATAAATAACTGCAATGGAATCCTACTCATAGACTTTTAAAGGGTTTATGTAAATATACCAAATCCTACGCAGTCACTATTTTACCAGTTCCAATGAGCTGATTCTGCTAATTATTATATATAAAACTTACAGTTAGGCCAACTTTACAAATAGTAACGCGGGACGAAATGATTCAAAGAATTGGAGAACCATTCAACGTTTAAAGGCGACAGTGCATCCATAATTTCCTCGGGAACTATAGTAAAAGTGAGAATACAAATTAATAGACCGGCATTCAATCGCACGCATAGATACCCTTTCAATAAATAATAAAATCCCACTCACCTATAGATGGTTTTTAATAATGTAATATGTTGTGGCTGGATAAAGCCTCCCAGTAGTCAACTGTAATTCTAGAACAGAACTTGAAAAGTATACAGAAAATTTATCAAAAAACAGAAACTTTTTAAGGCGAAGAATCAGCGCGTTGCAAAGATTTGTAAGCGAAATATCCAACAGGCGTTAACTGATCAATGAAGCCTCCGATGAACAAATAGTCAAAGTCAAATAACAGCACCAGTATAATTATACACGAAGTACTCGAATACGGCGACTAATGGCGACCAATGGCGACTACAATGTACAACTGGCATCAAAAAAAGATATGATAAAAAAACTACTTCGATTTCTATAAAATGACAAGCGTTTTAAACACTTGTCACAATTGAAAAAAAATATGAAGTTTTAATTAATCTGATGCAGACACCATTTGAAAATCCCATTAAATGTGAATACCCAGAATACTTAAATGTAGTTGACCGGAAACAGTTTTTGTACATTTTTATGAATTCATAGAATTGATATTAGAACCATAGACATATTGGCTCAAAAACATGGCCCTAAACTCAAAAACATGGACCTAAACTCAAAAACATGGACCTGTACTTCATTCTTTTTATCGATGCACTCTAGGCTTGTTCTTGCTCGGTCATTTTTGGGAGCGATCTGATCTAGTACAATTGTCCTACGGAACTAGTACGCTCTTCTAGTACTATTAGTACTATTAGTTCACTGAATATTTCCATGTCAAAATTATTCAGTCATGAATGTAGTACATGTACTAATAAGAATACAGGATGCATATTATACTAATTAGTACATGTTCTAATAAGAATTTAGGATGCATACAGAGTACATACATAGGAAATGCACATTTATGTAATTTTGTGATTATGAAAATCAATACTTAGTAACTAACAAAGAGAAAATTCAGAGAATATTTTATTTTCCTTCATAATTTACAGGCATTGGATTTTCATTTCAATAAATTTTAATAATTTTGCTATCGACAGTAGGTACCTACTACATTATTATTTTATATGTTTATGAGACGTTCATAAGGGATAATATTTTAACTAAGTAAGTCTACTAACTTACAACACCGTTATATAAGTTATATGTAATGATACTTTTTCGTCCTTATTGGCGCCATTTTCAATGTTAATAGCAAAACAAAACACTAAAAAAGGTCTAACACCAATCTATCTATCTACCACTCTGTATTAGAATACTACCTACTAGAATGTACTTGTACAGTACTTGGTGCTTCTTATTAGTTCTTTGACGTCACTGAACTAAAAGAACTAATAAGAAGCAAAAGAGAAGGCACTATATCCTTTATAGAATCATCACATCAACTATCTCACTCCCACTCGTTTAAAGTTCCGACATAAACCGAGTGGCGCCGAGCGAAGATGCCGAACGTACTGGCATTACTTTAGTTCTGTCCGATTGGGAATGAATGAACTAATAGAACTAAGAGCGAATAAGATACGGAATAGTTCATTCTAGTACAGTACTGGGAATTAGTTCCTAATAGTACCTAGTACATGTACTACACAAGCCTAATGCACTCGACAATAACATTAGGAATGCGTGATGTTCACGTGATCAGATGGGCCGCTCGCAGAATAGATACTGGTACTGGATAGAAATTGCCCAGTGTGAATAATAAAAATATTGTAAATATGTAATATTAAAATAAACATACTGTTTTAAGATTACCTTTATTGTAGTGCTCTCAATAATGTCCAGATAACTTGACGAAAAATTACAGATTTTTTATATGTGAAAATTTAACTGTGTTTTTTTTTTCAATATAGGTAATTTATTATAGGCCGTGGCTATTCCTACCAATTTACTGTCAAATATTTTTTTTTTTTTTTTTTTACCATAAACAACCCGAGGTAAATAAATATATTTCTGTATTTCTGTCCTATTTTAAACATGGACCTAAATAGAGTAATGGACAGACACTTTGGTAAACATTTTGTAGCTGCGCGGGGAGGGGAATGACGACCATTTTGTAAGAAATAAATTTTGTTCGGTGCGTCGCATTTGGGCTGCGTTCAGACAGTCACCGAGTGATCAGTCGACGACGCATATTTTGAAAGTACCTATACAATGCCAGTACGCATTCATAGTGTTCATGTACTGTATGTTACTATGTTTTCAAAATGTGTAACAAAATAAGAATTTATTATAGTCTCAGAAAATATACTCGATTTCTGCGTAATTGTCATTTATAATTTCTGACGCTGATTCAGTGAATTCGTTTGGATAAATTTAGGATATAAACTTGTAACAAGTATTTGGGAAGTATACAAGCTCAGAAAGTTAGATAATGGAATAATTAAAAAAAAAAGTATAAAGCAATTAGTTATAAACTAATCAAGTAGTTATTACTTTAACTGTTAATTTTAAAGATACCTATTAAAATAATTTATTCCTTCGTTAGAGACAAAAATATTTTTATCATTTAAAAGAAACACAAAAGTACTTGTGTTTCTTTTAAATGTTTCTTCTAAAGCTACTATAAAAAGGCGCCAGTCAAATAATAATAAAAATATTAATTATTTAAATATATTCATAATTTACGTCTTTTACACGTCGGCGAATTTAAGAAATTATAACAAAAAGTAAATCCAAAAAAAAAAAATTTTTAAAAGTTATTAAAGCAATAAAAAAAATAATAAAAAGACGTAAAAAATAATGGCGCCATTACGATAACATTGGGTCATAAAACGCTCTAAGTTATTCACGATTATCCGGATTACATTCACCACTCACTGCAACTTCATGGTCGTTCAGGTCAAACGACGCCGAGTGACATTTATGCTCCCATGAACCAACCCTTGTATTTGTATGTTTAGTTGTTTTAAAAATGTTTAAAGTTTTTGCACATCAGTTGAATTTTTCATATCGGTTTTTGTTTTTATATCTAGAAGAATAGGAATCATCTTATGATTAACATGGTGATGTGCGCTATAAATGGTTGTGGTTATAAATCCAATCCAACTTTCGCAGGAAACAGGATTGTCATATTTTCGGTAAGTTGTTTTGTATTGTAGTTTTTATCTTAATATATTGCGATTTTAAAGTCGTTTATATTATAATTCGTATACTTATAAATGATCATAATAATGTTATAAACGTTCTATATAATTATCTGTCCTTATTCTCCTATATCTACACATGTAACTTGTTTTCCATTCTGTCATCTGACAATACAAAGAACCTACAATCTGATGTTTGGTTTGTTTACCCGTTAGAATGAAATGTTTCATGCATACAAATCTGATCAGGTTAATGATATTATCGCATGTTTATAAACAAAATCATTTTTTGTAGTTTTCCAAAGGATCCAGAAAGGAGAAACTGGACATTATCCAATATTTGACACCAAGTAAACGTAGTGTTTTGTGTTCAAAAACATCTCGTTTTTCTGCGAGGTTGGAGAAAAACGTCATTCTTACGAAATATCCTGAGTTTCCCGCTCATTTGCAAGTTCGTGTGTTTTATATTATTCATTTAGATATATCCTTCAATTGTCATTCATTCTCTCCATATTGTGTGTATATGAAAACAAAGTTTAAAAATAAATAATGATTTTGAAATGAAATACTCAATTTTATTTACTCATCCTATTCCCTATTTCATCAAGTATATGAAAACATTAAGTTATGTGGCATTGTAATTATTTTAAGAAGTAAATATAATGTTTTCTGATACTGTGAATAATTTCCATACATTGCCCATACAAATGTTAAATAAAGTATTTCCTACAAAATGGCCACCGTCGATTTCCCTTCCTCACTTTTTGGCTTCGCTTTCATTCATACAAATTACTATAAACGTTCCATCCCCTACCTACATACATCCATGATTTTAAATGAAACAAAAACTGTGAAAACAATCCAAAGTAAAACACTACTCTATGGTTAATCTATGACAGCTAGTCATGGGTAACAGATCACTTTGAGGCGACCCGACCCGTTCGGGTCCACTGATAGCAGTGAGCCGAACATATGATTCGGGTCACGGGTCTTTCCGGTTACAACCCAGATCTTTGTCTTTAGCTCGGACCCGTTTCCGCTGTAGGTACATACACGGGTCACGGGTCTTTCCGGTTGCAGCATATACCTGTGTCTACGGGTCGGAGCTGTTTCCGGTGTTGATAGCTTATTGTCTATGATCCACTATGTCTTTCATACGGTATGGAGATTTTTACACTTAATATCTGAACGGAGTACTCAATAATTATAAGAATAATAATAATGACATTTATTGGCCATAAAATATTTATTTATTTACATAACAAACAGCTGTATCAGCCTTTACAAATAATACAAATTAAAAAAAAACAGTCAAGAGAAATAATGCATAAACAAAGAAAAACAATATAAATAAAGGAAAAAAACAACATACTACCAATTAATTTCAATTAGGAAAATACTTTTTATTGTGAACTGTGCAAAGGTTTAGTTGAAATAAATAGTGGATAAGCTATTGATTAAAGGTAAACATTTTATATGAAAAAGTATTGGTTTCATAAAATGTTTCGCCATGATATTTTTTTGTGAAATAGTGAAAAGTGTTTGTGTGTATTGTATTTTGTGAAAAGTGTTTGTGTATTGTAGTATTATTTTGTGAAAAATGTTTTTAGAGACTAGCAAAACTTTGCGATACTTTCCAGCAATAAAACACAATATATTATTAGAATACGGATTTGTATGTATGGGAAGCGGCGTGATGGTATGTATGTATGGGTAAGTACAAACGGTCATTCTATTCAATTTGTGAACAAAACATACAGAACTTACGTGTCATCCGCTTAAACGGATCCTACATGTCATCGTCTCAAACAGATCTTTCGGGTCATCGGGTCCTCACAGATCCAACGGGTCTCCGCTCAAACAGATCATTAGGACCCGTAAGATCCGTAGGTGATCTGTAGACCCGCGGGTCAATTTGGAAGGACCCGAACATTTGACTCGGGTCGGATCTGTGTTACACATGACTAATGACAGCGGCACTATTGCCATTTCTTTAATAAATTATTGTATTTTGTCTGATAGAATATCTTTTTTTGCATATTATATAATAATATGGATTTTGTATAATTAATTTTGAAATTTCATAAGGAAATTTCTTTAAATCTTCAAAATAGTTTCCTTAATTTGATAAAAGGAAGTATAATTTCATGAATCCCATCTGTGACATCTTAGGTAACCTGTACAAAACAATTACTCCTAATTAAAAAGTCTTTTCAAGTGGATCCCTGCTATGAAGTCTATATTTCTCCTAAATTTCAGCTTCCGAAGTCAACAATAAGGGCTAGGCAGTCAGACAACCTCTTCTTTAAGTATAAATATAGTTAAAACTTAAAAGAGATAGGTGCAGGAGAATAATATTTTGAAACTTAAATCTGATTGGTTTCAAACTTTCACATGCTCTCACTATTTGCATCACATAAGGACTTCTAGACATTATATTCCATCAAGAGCAACCAATTATAATAGGTAGTGTGTTATATCATGCTTCAGTTAATAAATCCTTGATTGTTTTTAATGTCTTGCTATTTTTTTATCGAAACTGGTTGTGAGCTGCATTTAGATAATAGCATGGACTTTAAAATGAGAATGATTTAGCTTCCATAAAACCTAAAAACAATAATGAGTTTCCTGTCAAGTATTACACAGTTAAATGTACTCCAGCAGCCGTAGTCAAAACACATTTTAGCGTTATGTAATAGTTTGACTAAAAACAACTTTCTCACAAAGTCGTCTATAGTCGAACGACTACATAACGCTAAAATGTGTTTTGACTAAGGCTGTAGGAATAAATTCTTTGTTGTGAAATAGCTTACAATCAGTGGATTTGTCGACCTAAGACAATTTTCACCAATTAACCCATCATAAAGCATGGTGTCAGATAAAATAAAACAGATATTGTGGATATGATAATTTCACAAGCACATATTGAAATTTATATAATTATACAAATGCCTCTTGAATTACTAAATCTATTTTAGATCCTTACAAATCCATCAGGTAAAACTATATTTTCACATCGGGTTTCTGTCGAACATTTATGTTGGATTCGTTAATAATAATTGAAGGGTTTTCTTCAGAGACTAAGATGAATATCATAAGTGAACATTTGTGTAGACGAGCTAACCACCCTAAACCAATATAAATATTGCAATGCCTTGATTGTAAAGGGGTTTCTTCAGATGGGAAGTTCATTCTTCATATAACAAGAAGACATCTTAAATAACACACAATTTTATATGTAAATTCTACTTAAATGTTTTAGTTTATAAGATAGTTATATTGTCACGTACAACTGCACAAAGTGAAGCTTGCACACAGAATAACCCATAGATGGAAATATAGAATTTTACAAGGTTCCTTTAGTGGAAGGTATGTAATAATACAAATCATGTTCTCCAGCATGTTGGTGCAAGAATATTTCTGTTGTGTGTAAATCATATAGTGAGAGATGAATATTGTTGAACAAAAATAAAAGCTGTTTCAGCATCACTCTGGTTTCGGATTCATTGCCTATGAAAGAGATATAAAAATTACTGTTGAGATGTGCAACCTGTAATTAGTATTATATAACGTTATCCATGTTACCTGAGCTAGTCAGCTTGAGTGTTCGAGATGAAATGGGCTATATTGTAGGACTCAATTAAACATTCTGGAAATACCAAGTATACTATGTAAGTATCTAAATTAACCAAAGAAAGAGTAACAAAAACGAAGTGTAATATTTCATCTATTTTATTATATAGATCAATTGTTTTAATACAAAGTTCTTGAGCAATATTAGCTACACATTATTAAATTACACTTAAAATAATCACGACATAATTTATAGTACACGGAATGAAATATTCAGAAATTTAACCTATAAGCGACTTTAAAACACTTAATTTGTAGTATACAGAATGAAATATCCAAGATATTCAGAAATTTAACCTATAAGCGACTTAAAATATCATTAAAATATTTAAGAGAAAATTAAATATATTAAAATATCCGTTAATAATATTAATTATTAAACAAAATAAAGTTAAAACAAAAATTAGTCAAAAATCGCTAACAAAACGCCACACAAGTCAAATGACAGTATAAACGTCAAACAAGTATTTTATCTGTGGTTGGGTGACAATAGTCACTTTTTCGCGGAATATTTTTTTCCGCGAAAATTTTCTGGGTGAGAATAGCGCCTCCGTTTATTATAATGTATTTTCAGTGTCAATACACAACCCTTTGGATTATACAAAATTATTGAATTATAAAAAGATTTACTACAAACTGAAACATGAGGGACCGTTTATCGAAATTTTATGATTATACATAGGTACCTATATAAAAAATCTTATTTATTAAATGATTTGATTATTTAATTTTAAATTTTTTGAGGCTTATTTTTGGGCAGACTCAGGTAACTGATTGGAATAAGACTTATTGTTCCATGCATTACTTAAATAACACTTAGTGTTATTTAAGTAATGCATGGAACAAAATTTTAGAAAGATAATAAAATTATTGATTAAAACATTTTACATGTCAACGTGACATAATATATATATAATATATATACTTATAGCAAAAAAAAAACATTATTAATACGATAACATTAATACAACTAAAGTAAAAATAACAAATTTTATAGACTAAATCGGCCCAGTTTTCATATAACATATATTTACTTTCATATAACATATATTTACTTTGTAAGTGTACATACATATATCTTAATTTATAAAAGAAATTTGAGGAATTACTGTATGTCGGAATTTAGCACAAAAAGATTTATAAAAAAATTTCAGCTAAATTAAAAAAAAGAAACAATTAATCAGAGAGATGAGGAATCGGACGTGTTTCCAACATTTATCACGAATTGGTCGAAAGCATCATCCATCATTCCATCTGACATCCAAAATATTTTTTCTACTTTAATCACGTGTTTTAAACAATTGCTCCAATTTTCCACTTGTCACATTGCGAATCGCATTCTCGAAAAAATTTTAACCTCAAGAAGTTTTATTCTTCGCCGAAACCTCATTTTTGATTTGCGCACAAATTACCTCTATGGGGTTACACGGCTAGTGTCTAATATTCACTGTCAAATAATAAAAGACATATATATTCGAAAAGAGGTACAAAAAAATATCTCTAATGTACAATATAAATTGAGGTGATTTTTCCGTGTCGCCGCTATTTCATATATTGTATTTCGTTTAAGCAATGTATTTGAATCTGTTGGTAAATATTTTTTTAACGAAAAGTATATATATATTTAGTTACAATCCATTGGATTGGTCTGCAACGAGTTTGGTTTTTCTTCTCCATTCGTCTCTATTCTCAGCCAGTCTTTTCAGCTCTACGTATGAGCCACAGTTCATGTCCCTCTTCAGTTGGTCCATATATGCGTCTCTTGGTCGGCCTCTGCCATTTGTTCCCTCGGTCTTACCCTCCGCGATGGCGATGAGTAGTCCTGGGTGCCTGATGTTGTGGCCAATCCAGTTAGCTCGTTGTTGGCTGATTCTCTTAAGGAGTTGCCTTTTTTCGCCTACCCTGGTTAAGACTTCTTCGTTTTCGACGTGCTCCGACCAATGGATCTTAAGCATGCGTCTGTAGCACCACATCTCAAAGGCCGCCAACCGTCCGCTTTCACTCTTGCTGATGGTCCATGTCTCACAACCATAAAGCAGAATGCTCCATACAAAGGCTTTAGTAAGGTTCTTCCTTACGCTTAAGTCGATATTTGGGGATTCCAATATCTTCGATTTTTTGTTGAAGGCAATCCTTGCCTGGTTTATTCTGCTTACAATTTCTGCTTTGGAGCGTCCATCCTGGTTTATTCTGCTGCCCAGGTACACGAATTCACTTACTTGTTTGATGCTCACTCCATTTAATGCAATGTTCGCAGTCGCTTCCTCTCTTCCAACGACCATACATTTTGTTTAAGAAATTACCCTTTCTACTTTTCAACGAAAAGTAGAAAGGGTAATTTCAATATATATGGAAAGATAATTTACACAATTGCAATCAAAATACCTTTTATAAGGTTTCAAAAGCAAACTTTTAATTATAGCCGCGTGATCGTTAGTGACTTTATAAAAAGGGTACAGTCATTTAAAAGCTATTTAAAAAATACGGAGTAGAAGAAACTGCCTTTTATTAAAATTTGCCTGGATGTACTAAACGTTCTCAGAATTGTTCACGTGGACAATTGCATCTTCTCGGTGGATAGCCTAGTATATATTTAGTTACAATCCATTGGATTGGTCTGCAACGAGTTTGGTTTTTCTTCTCCATTCCTCCCTATTCTCAGCCAGTCTTTTAAGCTCTACGTATGAGTATTCACAGCAATTTTAAAACGCCCGTGCTATTCATACGTATAGGAACTGTCAACTGTCAAATTTGACAGTTGGTTTTATGTAAACAAAAGCACGCTGCTTTGACGTCTGTCAAATAAGTGGCTAAACGTACGTATTTTTTTGTAAACAATGCCACACTATTTTGACGTCTGTCAAATTATCGAAATCTGTGGCATATGTCGTCCGTGTGGATTGATCGTTATCAGTTTAATTTCCTTTACAAGCGATTACTTAATTGAGGAAGCACATTTTCAATGTTTGAATAGTGCAGTTTCATTTACACATTTGTCGACTTGTATATTACATGTTTTAGAGGCATTTACCCGTATAAAGTAGCATTAAGTTCGTGTATTTTGTCTGAGAACAAAGAAGTTTCCATAACCGGATAAAGTGTAATAAAACGATTTAGAGTCGTTTAAGGTTTATGAACTCACCGTTTGCGAACTTTAGATCTATTGGTACTACAACAAGGATGTTTTATTTTTAAATAAAAAGCGCTGTTTAGGTCTACATAACCTCAAGAAAAATTGTTCACTCTTTTCTCCATAGCATGTTATGTTGACAATTTATTTTTAGTTCTTATAAGTTAAACCAGGTTTAAAGTTCGAATAACATTAAAATTCATAGGTATCCAAAGTTCTTTTCTTGCATTCATATATTTTATCAACACTCTTAATAATGTATTGCTAAAAAAGTAGCTTATCCATACTTCGTCAAAGTAGGGTTGTAATGGATGTTACTTTGCGGATTCGGATCTGGAGTGACTCTGTTTTGAGGATGCGGATTCGGATCTGGAGTGACTCTGTTTTGAGTATGCAAATTTTTATACTATACTATAAACCAAAATGGGGTAGGCAGAGAGAACGGAATGCCAAAAAGATCTATCTTTACACATTTCTTTCACACTCATACAATTTCTTATGCACGCACGTCGGTTCCTCTTACTCAACACACGGCCGTCCTTGAGAATTTGATCCACGTGATCAAGCCATGTGGTTCTCGGACGTCCACGCTTCACGCCCTTTCTTTCAGTAAAGCATATCCTCTTTGTCATTCTTACTTCTCTCATTCGTTCAACATGTCCAATCCACCGTAGTTTATTCATGCGCATTCTGTCCACAACACTCTTCTTGCATCCGCTCATTCTTTACTCTTATCACGCAGCATTCTACCAACCATTCTTCTTAACGATCGCGTCTCCATTGTATTTATTCCACTTTTGTCCTTCAACCACGTCCTTGTCTCGCTTGTATACGCAATTGATGGTACCAAAATGGTATTTTGCACCAGCATTTTAGCCATGTTCGACACATTGCCATTGCTGACAATGGGTCGAAGTGCACCGTTCACTCTAGCACCGGCCACTTTCCTTCTTTCAATGTCCCTATCGTATCTTTCATCCCTCGCAAACATGGATACTTCCCAAATGTGCATACTCGTTTACTTGCTCCAAACATTTAAATTGGAAATCCCTTTCAATCTCAGCCATTAGCACCAAATCATCTGCGTACATCAATGCATTCACTCGAGACCCATTAAACTCGACACCAACATCAATCTCTTTCACAGGTCGCATACAGTAGTCGAATAATAGTTTGAACAGCCACGGAGACATGACACAGCCTTGCTTCACTCCCTTGGTGACAAGGATATCTGCAACCTCATTTATAAAAATGAATATATCTTAATTTTGAAAAAGAAAGAAAAACGAGTATTTTTTTTATGAACATGCCCATAAATTTTAGATTTTTCGAAATAATACCATCAATTAGATCATCTATTGAAAATAAGTGTTGCCTTAGAATAATTCATTTCTTCTTCTAAAAAAAATGTTCAAAAGAGCCTATTCTGGAAAAAAATCGCGTGAAAATGACAATTTTCTTATTTAATTTAATATGATGTAAATTTTCGGTATTTTCTTAAAAGATTTAAATTATATCGATACGTTGGCAAATAAAAAAATATTTTTATTTGCCAATGTATCGATATAAGTTTCCGTAAACTTTAATTATTAAAATGTTCGACGACGGAAATTCTACATTTGAAATGAGTAAAAGCAGGTAACATCATTCATTCGCACCATCGTAGCGTTTTCCCACAAGTACCGCATGCAGTAAACATGCTGATAGTCTTCTCCGTAACAACTAAAGCTAACAGACTTTCATTCAGAATGGGTGGTTTACTTCATTACTGAATTGAAGATATTAAATGTCTTATATGGCATGTTTTACAAATACTTGCCTTTTGTAGGAAACTTAGTATTTGGCAGGTATTCAATGGGGGAAACATGATTACGTCGTTAGCATAGTACATAAAAATAGTAGAATGTATTATATAAAAAAAAAACTATTGTACAAATGTGAAGCACATCTTTGAACTGGCATACCTGTTATATCGACCAGGATAGAATTAGTACGAAAAATATATTTTCAATATTTTATTTTAGGCTTGGCATGGTATCCTCAAAAAATGTTTAAGGATGCGGATTCCAAGCTATTTAAATAAAATTTGCAGATGCGGATATTTTTCGGATGCGGATACGGATATTCGTTACAACCCTACGCTGAACCATAGATTTCGCAAACATCTAGATATCCATAAACGAAATAGTTTAATATCATAGATTTTTATATATAACTAGCTGGCCCGGCGAACTTCGTACCGCCTAAGAATCAATGAACGATTTCATACATACATCTTCTTCCCCTTGTGCTAGTTCGGTCGGGGGCCCATTGCCCCTAAGTATCTCCTCCAGAGATAACTGTCCACCGCTGCTTCCAGGACCTCTGGCCACTCCAAACCATGCCTTTCAACACATGTTCGACACCTGCCCTATCTTCTGCCCTCTCCCACTGACTTTATGAATGATTAATATTATTAATCTCTTTACAAACTCCCGTAATTGTCAAAGTGTGTCATCGAAGGTATAGTGTAAAAAAATATAATTCATTTGGAACTTTCGCAGTTTAGCGGCCCCACCCGTTGTCGAGTACTTTTTTCCATAGAAAAAGTAATATTTTCGAAACTTGAGGAAATTGTTGCCATATGGTGAATTATTTTTTGGTCACCAAATTTTTGGAAAATTCTTTTATAGGAAAAAAAATTCGCAACTATGAAACTTGAGCGGCCCCACCCGTTGTCGAGTAATATGTACGGAATTTTAGGAAATTAATTTTCGAAGTGGACAATAGACAATTCACACACATCGAGCTAGTCCCAAACTTAGATGAATCTTGATTATGGGTACTAACGCGACGATACACACATATACAATGCACTATATACATATATATGTAACACCCAGACCCAGGACAATTTGAAAAAGGTCATTGTTCACTTTGCCCTGTCCGGGAATCGAACCCGGGACCTCGTGACTCAAAGGAAAGAGCTCCGCGCCACACCGGCCGACATGAACAATTTATGTTGAACAATTATACTTAACTCAGATTTGTTTATAAATTATCTGCAGTACGTAATATAATTATGTAGGTACTAATTTTTTTTTCAGGTAGATTTTACCTATTCATTTAAAATTTATAAAAATTCTTTCCATGATTTTTTAAAAATTGAAATATCAGAACTACAGATGTTAAATTGTATGGATAACGATTCTAATTTGAGAATGTATAGAAAAATTATCATATAAATAGGCCAATCTATAAAAAAAACTTCATTGTTGATTTTGTATAATTCTCCATATTGCATTTTTTATTGAAATTAAAAATGTATGGCGTAAATAATTTTCTTCGTAATTTTTCTTCTCTGTCTGCAAATTTCACTACACAATCTTGCATCAGAACTACCTACATGAACACATTCTTATTTTCATCTTTAATAGCACAATTTTTGGTTCAATAATAATCTTCGATCTGCAAAAATAAAATACAATTTCAAATATAATCTGTGCACGTCCACATTTATGTGACAGAAGATCTATCGATACATAAATATTAGTCGAATAATTCGGTAGTTACATGGCAATAGGTTGTATCTCGCATTTTTTGCGTTTTCAAGTTTGTTAATGTTGTTGTTGTCCATAAAATGCTCAAAATAGTGTAATATTTGATGTGGCAAAAGGATATGTCTCTTTATAGTCAGAATAAAGAGAGAAAAGACGTAACTTATTGACATGTAGAAAGATTGTTTTCATCAACATGGCAAAAAAACTCAAATATTTTTAAACTGCAAGAAATTATTTAGTGAATGTTACATACATCTTGTAGAAGAAATTAAGAGAATGTTACATCAATCTTGTAGAAATAATAATTACCTTCATTTTGATATATAAATGCTCGAAATTTGGCTGAAATATCTCTTTTGCAAACTTTGTTTTTGCTCTCCTGTAAAATTATGTTTTAGTGAGATACAACCTATTGCCATGTAACAACCGAATTTTAGTAAACAAATATTAGTACACATTTCGTTCATATTAGTTATAGTAATTTGGTTCTTAATATAGCAGAACCTACGGATTATTTTAGCACAATGCAACAGGCGACGTGGGGGCGCCATAACTCTCCATATTGTTTTTATTTTTGAAATTAAAAATGTATGGCGTAAATAATTTTCTTCATATTGTTTCTTCTCGTGAATTTGTAAGATGTTTTAATAGCCTATAGTTTATTCCGGGCGGAGAAGAATCCAACAAATCAGAGATCATTCAAATCGGTACAGCCATTCTTGAGTTATAAGTGTTGTAACACACACGACTTCCTTTTATATATTAGATACCTAGATGGAGTACTCGTATGTATTTTCATTGTAATAAAGTGAGGCACCATTTTTCGGCACTTTTGACAGATCGGTTGGCGAAAAAAAGTGTGGTAAATCGCTTAAAACGTCGAAAAGAACTTCAAAAAATGTCCAATTACGTTTTTATAAAAGTAAAAATGATATGTTTTAATAAAAACGCGAGAAATACTTCATAAAATTTAGGAAACACATCACGCTTTCGCCAACCGTTCTGTCAAAAATTCATAGATTTTTTGCCTCACTTTTGTAAATGAGTCAGGGTTCTAGGTTTTGTATGGAATTCTGTGTTTAATATTAATGTTGTCTATGGAAATAATTCACCATAGACAAATTTTATAATTTCTTTGATCTATGATACGTACGAATAGACGAGACAATATTTTACCGATCATTATATTAATGCGCTTGCGCAAGATAATCAATGCCCATTGGCTCGAATAATTATTATGTCGTTTAACTGTCATTCGTGCTCTCGTCAGTCGTAATAATGTTGAGAATAAACGTTGAAGAAATATCGTGAATATAATGAAATTCTCAAAATGTATGATTAAATAGTGTTATGTTCGGTGATGAGAGTACATACGCTATATTATGTATATAAGATTTATGGATTGATTTCGGGCTCACTTTTTAGCAATGAAAGTGATAACGGTTATCAATATTACTAGGGTGTCACTATTTTACTGACCAGCTATAAATTAGACCATTTTCGTAGGTGTCATTAATTTATTCGCTGTTATATCGAAGATGTTCAGGTAGTTTTTTAATGTGTACAGGTATTGCCTTTACAAATATTATCCTATGACTGTACTGAAGTTATTTGCCCTAAAACCTTGCAATTTTGTATTTAATAAACTTTTATTTTTTAGAAACTCACTTCTCATATTTTATAGTTAGTGAAGATTTTATCAACTGAGATCTACAAAATTTTATTCAAGACATTTCTTTCTTTACTCCTTTAAGAGGTGTTTCAAGCACCTTGCTATTGTTGCTACCTAACACAAGTTTAGCCAGGTAATTTTTTTCAAGACCTCCACTCTGATTACTCTTTGTCATGGCATATTTTTGAGAGTTTATTAACATTAATCAAGCAGTATCATATTTGGTTTTTTGGAACTATTATAAAATTTCAGAAATCACTTCTGTTATATTAGCAACTGATTATAGTAAACAACACTATATAATAGTTGGCTTTATATGTGATATCTCATCATCCATAATAAGATACCTACATATTGTCAGATAAAATCTCTTATATACAGATTTACAAAAAAAGCATCTTGAGTTTGTATGCATCAAACCACAAGTGTTTCCCAGGAACACCTTTTGGGAGGGTCCGTGGCCGCGTGGAGAAGCCGTCGGCACCAGACGGAGTCTAATTGGTGTTCATTGTGGTTATTCACTTGGATGTATTGATAACTGAAATGCTGAATATACTTTCTATGTAATGTAATGTAATTTGCAAATTTGCAAAAGCCATTATCTTGTATGAAACTGTAAATTGTTCAAAACTGAGTGGGTTTTGAACCGGGCTCGCTATCCACTCAATTAAAGTTACATTTCTTGACTATAAAATACAGATAAATTGTATAGAATCAGTGTCAAATCAATGAAACATCTACAGGTTTTTCATGTTTAAAATTATTTCAAGTTATTGTTAAAATTTTCTCAAGTGTTACATTAAACATTAATATAATGTTTTCACTGTGTATTTAACTTGACTTAGTCAAAGCATTAACTTTCCACTGGATAGACATGGAGAGTTCCAATTTGCAATATACCATTACTCAAATACAAACAAGTTACTTATTTATCGAACTTACCGTATCAATATAATTTCTGAAGATAAAAATATGTGATTTACAACACTTTTATCTTATAAAAAAAGGATTAAATAAAGTTAGTTTAAAAAGTTACCACAAGTAATTCATTATTAATAATACCTTTATTTTAAAAACAAATATTACAATTAAATTCATGAAAAAGTGATGACAATATTTACGTATGTTTGATTTGGTACCGTTTGACGGAGCTTCTCATCATATCTCATGGACGCGGAAAACAACATATGTTGGAAGAGCAATTTCTTCACCTTGCTCCTGAACGTATTTATTGATTGGTTTCTACGGAGGTCCTCGGGGAGTCAAAGAAGCAGAACTTATTTGATCTATTGACCTCGTCCAGTATATTGGTGTATGTCTTTGCTGAGCGTAGGGGTTTGCTTTTAGATATTTTGAGAACATAGAGCTCAGAAAGTGACCAAGGTGCTATACCTATTCAAAGCCTTGTAGACCATAAGGCACAGTTTGTATCAGACCCTTTCATTTACTATTAACCTGAGCAACTTTTCCAGCACAGGTGTGGTGTGGCAACCTTTATCCTCGCTAAAAATAAATCTTGCAGAACTATTGGATGATCTAAACCATTCGCAAACGAGTGAATTTTCTTGAAAAAATATAACAGAAATTAAATGACATTTGTAGGCAATTTTGTTGGATCTGCGGCAGTCCTACATGCACATAATATGTTGCAGTAGTCTAGTCTAGATAAATTATATAACCCCTTAGTGTAATTTTTTTACTAGCACTAAACTCAAGGTATTTATAAATGTATGTCAAAGTTCCCCAAAGCTAATAATATAAATATTTGACATTACAAGTCACCTCATTATTTTCTCAGGATTTCACTATTAATTACACAGTCTTTGTATTAAGGTTAATTTCGTTGTGAAATATTTGCTTACATTTTTATTACATAAAACTTAATTAATAACCTGTTGTTCCATATTGGCCTAAGTCATTCGCAAACAAGTGTATGACCTTGAGAAGAATAGAATAGTCTGGTCTAGAGACTACAAAGGCATAAATATTTTTTTGTGCTATCAAGAGTGAGGTTATCATAAATCACTCGATTGCGGGTGCATTGCCGTAAAATGAAATAAGAAGAAGAGTGAGGTTTTTCGACACTGAGCGTATTTCGCAGACGGAAGAAAATATGGACCTTGCTGTCTTTGAGATTCCACAGACAGGGTGCTGTTGATTTGTGCTTCTAGTATCGAGATTTAAGTAGACAGTAGAATATCTGCATCGACTATCGGAATGGTATCATCATCTAAGAGATGTTGTCAACCAGGTGATGTGACCCATAAGAATTGTGTTTTAGCTGGGTAGTTCTGCTTAAGACCTCTCTACGCCATTATATTGGAAGAATATTTAGGCAATGAGATATACTTATCAAATAAGAAAATGGGAGAATGCAGTTATAATATTGTTGTCCAATGATGGTACTTGGTGGAAGTAAATTAATAAAAATAAAACACTCACATTCAGTACTTCCACAGAGACTTTATTAATCACGAGCTGGCTTTCAAGAGCTTCTGCTCTCATGATCAGGCTAGTATAAAATGAAGAAATTATATTCAAATACATGTTAATTAAAAAATAAATATTAATGATAGTAGAAATGTGAGTCAGTGGTAATGAGCAATGAATATATTAATATTTAATACTGTTGTGGGCAGATTTAAAGAAAACATCTCCAGCATTTGCCTTTGTGCGATATCGGGAAAACCACAAAAAACCCATATCAGAGATGAGCAATATTTTTTAGAGAGGTTGCCATCCTCTATAAGAATTAGATGATAAGTATTAAAATTGTAGGTAAGCCAATTAAGACATACTAACACTTATACAATCAGACAAAGATATTTTAAAAGTGAGTTTATAAAATCATCATCATGAGTACGATAACTCTGGGTGGGCCTTGGCTGAATCCAATAGTCTCTTCCACTCTTGTCATACCATTGCTTTTGTCTTCCAGTTTGTGATTTGCAGCGTAGAAGCTTCGGCGCTGACAAAGTCCATCCATCGCAGTTTGGGCCTTCCTGGTCTTCTTCGTCCTTGTGGTGGGCGTTTTACAGGGTTGTCATCATCTATTCTGATTATGGACCAGCCCACCTTGATAGAGCTGATGAAATCGGGCTCTCCATACATGTCATAAAGTTAGTCAAAAGAAATACCAAAATCGTACTGTACTGTACAAAACCCTGATAAAGCTAGTCTTGATATATTATGCTTCTGAAACCTAGGTACTAACAAAAGCCCTTGAGAGATCCATTGCAGCATTTGAGAGAAGGATCCTTGAACAATCTACGGTCCTGTGACAAATCATAATGGCTGGCGTCGTCGATACAACTAATAGCTTTATGACATGTATGGAGAGCCCGAGTTTATACAATATTCAAGTAAAAATATTAGAAACAAATATTTATTAGGTATATTAAGGCCAATGAACAAAATGAGAAGTAATTAATCTATGGATTTAGTTGACATTCATTTTGTAAAACTCTGTGTTTATATATGGAGGAAAACACAATTGGTTTTAGTTTTACTTTATTTACCTATATTATATGTTTGATAATTATTCTAGAACAAAACTACATTATATCACCCCATACAAGATAATAATGCAAAATAATCACATGTTGTCTATATCCCAGATTATTATACAACAATGTAAAATATAATATTAATAATAAAACCACTAAAGCCAATTGTGTTTTCTTCCATATGTAACTAATTAATCAAAAACAAATTATTTTTTCTTATCCAATGGACGTTGTAGGATGACGGATCAGAATCTCTGTTGCTAGACAATAATAACTGAAACAAAAGAAAAAACAGCGGCAGTATTCTGATGTTGTAAGAAATGATTAAACACCAACATTTTATAAGAAAAATGATGTTGAGATGTAGCGTTACTGAAATATGAGATCTAAAAAGTTAACATTGCAACCAATTATTAATAAAGCCCCTGTGGAAGCGCTAAATATTATTGCTTTATTTTTATGTATTTAAAATAGGAGAATATTATATTACTTACTTCATGATGACAAACAACTGAAACAAAGGATAAAACAGCAGCAGTATTCTGATATTGTAAGAAGGATTAAACACCAACATTTTATGAGAAAAATGATGCTGAGAAGTAGCGTTATTGAAATATTGAGAGCTAAAAAGTTAATATTGCAACCACCTATTAATAAAGTCCCTGTGTAAGTGCTAAATATATTTTTATGTATTTAAAATGAGTGAACATTATATTACTTACATTCTTCGTAATGAGAACTACTAGTGGCAATATTGAGCCACAAAAGATATTATGAAAAACCATCCTATAGGCTGAAGACCAATAGGATTCTTTTTAAATATAAAAACTAGTGATAATAATAAACTAATAGAGATTATTATTATTGTTAATTATCGGATATTGGAAATATTTTTTTTTAAAATGGCATTAACAGTATTTGTGATCATTTGATGGGCACGTCGACACAAAGAGATCAGTAGTTAAAAAGTTTGTAATATTTGATAGTTCTGTTGTTGTAGGTGTTTTAAATATTGCTTTTTTGTCTTTATTCTTTTTTTTTGTCGAGTGAAAACGCAATTGAGGATCAATTACCCGTTTATTAGAATCACTTTTCGACGTTGATGGCAAAATTTCACAATTTAAAGATGGTATTTGTGATAAATTATTTATAACCGACAAGTGATAACAAATTTGGTTAACAATAGAACTATCTAATTTACTAATGTCCATAGCCCTGATATTCTCAACGGTATTTTCAAGGATGTTTCCCAGATTTTTTTGTCTAGACACACAGGACACCCAGTCGTCAACAGGACTTTTATTAATAGGAGGAATCACATTAACCTCAGGAGATGATGACACATTAGCCTCAGGAGATGACGACACATTAACCTCAGGAGATGACGACACATTAACCTCAGGAGATGATGAGTCAGTATTAATCATGACAAAGTGGATATGTTTACAAATATTATTATTTCTATAATCAGGGCATGTGCATGAAAACATATGGATGCAAATGTTGCACTCATTGCACACGATACTGCAACATTTTTCTATTGCCTCTCTTTTTACTGTATACAAACTTTCTGAACTTTTAACTTCAATAACCCCTGTACTTAAATTTTGCATAATGTAACTCTCAGAGACAGCATTATTGTGTCGTTTGAGAGTTTCTTTATCCCTTTTAGTTATTTTCCCCTTCGTAAGTTTTATGATTCTCTCTACACATTTATCCTTCCTATATTTCAAAATAACATCTAAGCCCTTGTCTAATCTTTTAACAGATTTTCTTTCTAAATAAAAATATTTAATAGTCTTGTGCATAGACTCTAAGTGAGTGTTAGTGTTGATGCCACAGCCTACCCTGAAGCAATATGCCCATTTTTTAAAATTATGCATATAATGAGTTTGGAAATATTTTCCAAAACTCTCTGTGTCTTTGTCTTGCAAAAAAAAACTAATTAGGTTATGCAAAGATGAATCAAAAGACTCAATTTTTGAATGTTGTTGTAATGCTTTCAACATCTTGTACGCATTTTCTCGTTTTTCAACAACTCTAATTTTATTTAAATTAGACTGCCATGCTCGGTCTACGTGCCATGAGCAGTATAATGTGTGCTCTACTGGACCCATTATAGTAGTCCAAGAATTATAAAAAGTCTCCTCTAGGTCTGACATGAAAGTCTTGGGCTGCAAATGCCCTATCGCTAATTTAATAACATTAAAAAAATGAGTATACATTTGGGTGTTTTTCCGGTTAGCAAACATGAATGCCACTGGAAATCCCTGATGGAATTCATCTATTACCATTAAAGTTGGCAACTCAAAATCATAGCCATTGAGGCCATGTGTCCCATCGATGGCAATGATATTGTGCCCAAAATCCCTACACATTTTCTTCTGAAATTCATTCATGACTACTAAACAAAAATCAGTGACTTCTAAATTTTCTACTTGTTCCCCTTGCTTCTTGTAAAAAAGGACTTCATTGTCTACTTGGCTCCTACATTCCTGTACCCACATGTCTACAGATACAGCATCATTTTCATGGCGTTTTCCATCTTCTACATCAATTTTAAAACTGCTTTTAATGTTTCTAATATCGCTGGATGTAAGTAATTGAAGACGCTTTGAATGTTCCCCAATGTCGTTCCTGGCTGACTCCAAAATTCTGTAACGCAAGAGTTAATAACATTATATTTTATACTTCACCCTACTGAGTGGAATGCTTTGTCCAAATAAAGAAGAAGATAAAACTGCTAAATAAGGTGCTTTTTACTACTGGTTTTATAATAATAACAGACTGACATTTAATACAAAGAAACGCAAAGTTGTGTTACCACAGAATTAAACATCCCCTTTTTTATAAATATAAAATAAATAGTTTGGTGCTAGCATCGGTAAATAAAATACGTGATCTTGGTATAATTTTTAACCAACAAATAAGTTATGTTAATCATGTGGATAGTAAGTATTCGCAAAAAATCATTAAGAATGACAGGTGTTGTGCTGAGAATCAATGAGCCTTTTTCAAGTCTGTGTATGTTGAAAATTTTATAATTATAGGTACTTCTTTGGTTCGTAGATCTTGGAATTTGACTCCCCTGTGTGGAACCCATGCTTCGAGGTTCATGTAAATAGTCTAGACAAGATAGAGTGTAAGTTCTTGTGGTATATTAACTACAGAATGGGTTTTGCCTAGGGAGAAAATTGATTATGGATATTTGTTAAACTCTCTAAATTTATTAGGATTATCTAATAGAAGAAAGTCATCTGATTTGATGCTTTTGTACAAGATTATACATGGTCAGATATACTGTCCAAATGTCCTAAGTCAAATAAACTTTAATGCTCCGTTGAGGAGCATGCGACAGGCAGCTTCATTTTATGTGAATGAATTCCTGAAAACGCAGTCAGAACTCATCACTGAAATGCATTTAGAGGCTTAGTAATGAATACTCTCAGGCAGCTGACATATACAACACATCTGTAGATAATTTTAAATCATGTTTGAAGAGTGTCATGCTGCAGAACTAATCAATTGCTTTGAGTGTGATTTCGTGTTGATTATGATTTGGTTTGTTTGGGTGGTACTGATATGTCTATTTTTTGTTATATTGTTTTAAATTTTGCTTTTACTCAAATCATTATTTGTCATATGTATTATGAATTATTTTGTGTGATGGTTCTTAAAATTATTTTTGTTGTATACATAATAATTGTATACTGTATTAGGTTAAAAATTTATACTAGTGTATCCTTAGAAGGAATAAATAAATGATTAATAAATGTTTAGCTTAAGTGTAGTAAATAAGCAGCTTGTATCCTCAATATAAGAGAATGTGTGTACTGTGTACACAAACAATTAAAACATGGTATTTAAAAGAGTTTTGTAGAAGATTTAGAATATCAAAATATAACATTTTGCATTATCATTTCCCTGGTAATACTTACTTTGTTGGTCTTACACCGCTGATTAGTTTGGAGGCAACAGACAGCCTTTGGTTTTTGGTTAATCTGATGTGTTGCAATTCTTTTCCATGGCCATAATGTATTTTTTGCCAACAAGCAATAAATTTTCCATCCAAATGATGAAGTGTAATTTGACTTGTACATGAGTTGTTCATTTTGCAGGATCCTTGGCTTTTCAACGATCTTTTATATGTTGATGCTTTTTCTCTAGGTTTGTGACCTAAAAATGTTTGAAATGGAACTTAACTATGTTATGAAAATACAAACAAAATAAATAATAAGGGAGTTGGTATAATATTAACATGTAACTCGATGATGTAATTTACGTTTGGCTGTGGTGTACTATATCTAAATATGTTTTCTATAAGAAGCACATGCAAAAATTGTGTGATATCTGTTTCCTAAGAGATGAATCATTAGAAATCTAACTACACAAATGTTAAACTTACTGCTGCTAATGCTGCGGTTGCAGTAATAATAAGTTGTACTTGCAGATTTGCTGCTGTATACGTAACTTACAGTGTTTTCCTCTTCAATTGATGCTTTCCACTTCAGAAATTCTAAAAACATAAAAATAACATCTATATCTACGCTCTATCTATACCTACACGTCGTGTCCCAGGTGAAGTAGGCAAGGAGAACGGATCCCTATATAAATCTATCCTTGCATACTTCTTTAGCTTCCTCTACATTCATCCAGTTTCTCAAACATGGACGCCAATTTCTCTTACTCAAAACGCAGCCACCTTTAAGAATTTGATCCTCTTCACCATCCTTTCATCGTACATGAGCTCAACATGTCCAATCTATCATAACCAATTTACACGCGTTCTATCCACAACACTCCTTTCACATCCACTCAATTCTCCTGAAATCCTGATTCTTCACTCTTTTTTTAATTTTATTTTCGACTATCTACCCGTTGACGAGTGACTTGAGCATTCTTCATTCTATCTCGCAACATTTTACCAACCCTTCTTCTCAGTGAACAGATTTCCACAGCATTTATTCCACTTTCGTCCTTCTTCAACCACGTCCAAATTTCGCTTGTATACATAAGAATCAGTACCAGAATGGTATCGTGCACCAAAATTTTTACCATGTTCGATACATTGCTATTGCTAACAATAGATTGAAGTGCATCGTTCACTCTAGCACCGGCCACTTTTCTTCTTTCGGTGTACTTATTGTATCTTCCATCCCTCGAAAACAGACTTCCTAAGTATAGATACTCATTCATTTATTCTAAACATTTATCGTCAACCTTAATTTCACAAATCCTTTTGTTTTTTCTTTTAAACACCAGCATTTTTGTCCTTGTAACATTCACTTTTAACCCATTCATACTACGGCTACAAAAATAAAATAATATATTAATTGAGTTAACATTTATTTATAACTCCAGAATTTATTAAGTTTAGGTGAACGCATCAAAACTTTGATTATATTGAATTATTTTTTTGTAGATATGTAGTAGCTAAGATGGTTGGGGTACGTGGAAAGAATGAATGAGGACAGAATGATTAAGAAGATATATTTGGCCAAGAGGAATGGTGCTCGGAGACGTGGACATCTGAGAATTAAATGGCAAGATCATTCAAATAAAATCCTACAGGACGGTCATGTGTTGAGCACATTGAGCAGGAGAGCATGATTTTATTACGTGTTTGACTGATTTGTAGGTTAGTTAGGAAGTCTGGTGTTTCTTATACAAGAGCATATTAATCGATGGCTAACCGGACAAATATTGTAAGTCCACTTTTTGGTAAAATTGAGTTATGATACACATTTTGCAAAACGTGACATTGTCTTTGATATTTGAAAATATAGTTGATCCACACACAATACAAACCGAGATATGAACAATTAAAAAATGCATATTACATACAAATACTACTCTATTCAAACTTTCATGTCGAGTTTTCTCAAAACTATAAAAAGTGGATCTACAATATTTGTCCAGTTAGCCATCAATTTATTGACAATTATTTCATTATCATATCATTTCTTGGGTGAAAACTATATAATTACGTGAATATAAGTAATTTTTTTGAAATTTTGAAATGTTCACCTCTCCTTAATATTTACTAAACTCCATATTAATTTTGTAAACAAACATATTGTTTTAAGTTTTAGGGCATTTATTAATAATAGTAGCCTGATTACGACTTACAGGTTTCGACTTACATTAATAAAATTTATAATACAGTAAAACATAAATTAACCATTGATCTATTATATTAACATACCTACTTAATAATAAATAATAATAATAATAATAACAGTTTATTAAACACAATATCATTTTACAATAATCGAACAATAACACAATACATTTATTTTCCTAATACAATTACTCCCCAAAATTGAGCGTAGCTCGTGCTTTGGGGAGTGCTTTGCCAATAATCCTTCTTAGATTAGGTACTCCAATTTCATTTCATACTAGTACAAAATTGTATTGTAAACACAAGGCAATGCAGTGCTATTAAACGTTTAAATTAAAACAAAATCTTACCATTAACATTTTCAAAAGAGAGTTCCATATACTCAAATTTCATTCCGTGTTCTTCAGATAAATGCCTGACCAGCATTTTATTAGTTTTAAATGCATTATTGCACGTGTTTTCTAAACACTTAAAGCTACCGGGTTTCACTTTAGACACAATATTTCTATCTTTATAAGAAGACATTCTAATGGATGTTAAATTAACTTCAACAAAAAATAAAATTGACCCCAAGCGCTCGAAAGTTGAAAAAGAAAGACAAGTCAATTACTAACGCACATTTAACACGTTAAAAAAAAATCAAAAACAAAATCGACCTTCAACGTCTGAAAGCTGAAATAGAAAGACATGGCTGAAAGGTAAACAAACGCAGCTTACGCGCGCTTTTCAAAAATTAATATGCGCATGCGCATTAATATAATGATCGGTAAAATATTGTCTCGTACGAATAGCCTTTACGAGAAGTTAGATCACCGAAATGCATTACTAATACTACTAAAGATAATGACAAGTAGAAGCAATGACTAGCGCCATATCCGCCGCGTGGCGCGCCTGTGCAACAAACGTCATTCTCGCTAAGTTTGGAACGTTGGCGCCGCTTGTGAGTGTTTTATTGCTTCGTTTGCTTAATAATTTTGTCAATAAATTATTTATAATAAGATATTTTTACTTTTTATGTTTGTAAATGCCTTCTGACCTATGTGATTTTAATAAATAATGATTTTGTTAAACATATTGAAGTTTATTGTCTATCAAATCCCAAGTAGGCAGAGGGGATAGAACGCCACATTTACACAATTCCACATACATGCCCTCTATTTCTCTTGCTTCTGACATAACCATCTTTCAGGATTTGGTCAGTGGGATCTCATCAAGTCGCCCAAGTATGGCCACATCACTTTATCTTTCAGCAATGTAGATTTAGAGAAAATTGGAATTGCTGAGAAAATCTGTACATTTTATTTTATATTCTGAATAAATAGATCGAAAGGAGATAAAAATAAGGTTAGGTTTGGAAATAAATAAACTGCTATTAATTTTCAGATTAGGTTAGATTCAGTTTGTACAATTTATAATACTATATTATGCTGTATATATGTTGAAAAAAATACCTATCACCTTATATTTGAAATTTGACAAGTGGTGTCAAATTTCTTTAGTAGTATTAGTGAGTTAGATTATAGAATGCATTTCGGTGATCTAACTTCTCGTATAGCCTTTGCCATTTTAAAATTTTCGACGCCGGGACCCTCTACAGACGGACGCCCGAAGCTTTTTCGTTTGTAACGGTGACGCATTATTCGTTTTGTTTATTCATGATTAATTGTTCATTGTCTTGTACATTATTTTGAGAGATAACACAAATTTATAAATCTGATAGAAAGGTTAAGAAGTGTATGATCGACAAAAAATTAATGAAATACTGCATTATAAGGCTTTTAAATTTAGAGGAAAGAAAAATAAAATATTACTTAGGGGAACACAGGATAATAAATTATAAACATAATATTACTGCTATCTTCTGACTGCTATACCCCTACAGCACGTCGAACAAGTAATAAGCATACAGATTGTCCTCTTCGTGCCAATAAAAAATAAGTCATTCAGGATTCTTTCGTTTTTCCTTGGAGCACTTGGCAAAGAAGTGGTCTTCAACTCTTCCGTAAGTTTTCAGGTGTTCGAAAAAATAAAGACACATGAAATTTTGAATTCCAAGTATCTTAATTTTTTGTTGGCACAGAAAGGATGGCTTGCATGTTTATTATATGAGGCTGGTATACTGGCTACCCACTTGTGGGATATACTGTGATAGTGTGAAATAGTACATTCAGAATAGGTGCAAATTGTAGTATATTACGTGAAGTTTTGAGACCATTTGCCTACTCCACGACACTCGATGGAAAATAGTGGGAGACCAAATATTTATTTCTATTTACTATTTACTGTACATTGATTACAAGAAAATTCGTATTTTATTTTTCCTTCTTTATAAATTTGCGTTATCTCTCGAAATGTATAAGGCAATGAAAAAATCATGAATAAACAAAACGAATAATGCGCCACCTTTCCAAACGAAAAAGCTTCGGGCGTCCGTCTGTAGAGGGTCCTGGCGTCGAAAGTTTTAAAATTGCTGTGAATACTAGGCTATCCGATTTCCCTTCCTCACTTTTTGGCTTCGCTGTCATTCATACAAATTACTATAAACGTTCCATCCCCTACCTATATACATCCATGCTTTGCTTATAAACCATAGACACGTCGTTATGCACAAGATTTATAAAGCGCAGTTCACATGCACAGTATGTTGTTTCTTAATATCGTGGGTTCGATCCTCAGTCTGGGCAAAAATATTAATGTCCATTTTTCTGAGCAATTCAATGTGTGCGAGTCATCTATAGTAGTTCAAAACTTAATTTGATTGACATCCACACTTCTGAGTAAGTGAAAATCCAGTTTTCAACACAACAGACTGTGTTACATACAATAATCAAAAAAATATATCATTCTCTTGACGTATGTCACTTTGGCTTGATATGGCTGCGCCGTGCGAATAAGACCAACCATAATAAATACTATAGGAATCACAGGATTGTTAACACAGGAAACTGGGGAAAATACTAAAATAAAACAAGTTATTTGTAAATACTTTATCTGTATATTTTTGCCATGAAGCAAATACAATAATTTTTGAAGCATTAATAGATCTAATAACAAAATAATTAAAATACATTCAAATAACAAATAATATTGCAGCATATGAAACTATCATACTTAATACATCGGATTCAATTAAAATATAATCATAAAATATTAAACATTACTAAAAGTTATTAGTTATTAGTATACTTTTGTCTTATAGTAGTATTATTTTAAAGTCCCTTTACTCCATCGATTTGTGCAGTTATAAGACGAACATGAAATAACCATTTTAGCGATTAGGAGAGTAAATTATAATTTAAAACGACGAAAAATACTTAAAGCGCACTTATAAACACGGAAACACACACTTCTCTTTTGCCTTAACAGAAACGTCAAACGCTAGAATAGGGAACTTGCACTCGAGAGGGATATTTTGTGAAATGCATTAATTAGGTAGAAAAAAGGTTATATATCGATTATATTTTGATTAAAACTCAAAAATAAATATTTTCATTTATTATTTTAATAAATAAAATCACGCTTTTTCGCCCGCTGTTTGAACGCCATATTGCTGGCTATTGCATTTGTGACGTCACATGTCCTGAGTGATGTTTTGTTGTTTATCGTAATGTATGGGATTAACAATCGCTTGGTATTTGAGTCCGGTTTTTAACATTTTCGAAGTAGGTAAATATATCTTGGATTGATACAAAATGTTTCCAAAAAGGTCATACAAATATTGTGTAGTCCAAGGTGTACAAATATAACTTATACGACACCGAATAAATTATTTCTACGCATGCCGATATTGTTAGCTGCATACTGTACTGTAAGTTCAGCGACTTCTTTGCAGCTTTCCATTTCTATCGTCCAATGACAAAACAAACAAAATCATTCGCAGTATAAATATTGTTATTAGGTAATGAACACATCTATTAAGTAGTGGATGCTTATGGTGTCGACATTTGTTACTATATCCTTAAAATACTATCTGATTTACAATAAAAATCTTTTGGTTTTGACACAATGGCTGTCAGAAACTCACTCGGTGTGGATATAGTAGATAATCGATGACTCAATTCAGCACAAAATTTAACTTCTGTGCTAACTTCAGCCAACTTTGATTTTTTCCAATAACATTGGACAGATTTTTTAGCAGGATCTTCACTCCGACCATGCACCCAGTACAGAAAAGTAATGGCGTATTTAGAACCTGTAATCACTAATCAGACCTAAGAATGATGAAAAATTGATACTAATTGCCATTGAATATAATGTAATTATTACACAATGTTGTATTGCATTTACAAATTAGTAATAACATTATAAGACAAAGCTATAGCACCTACCGGCGGGCTTATTATTATATGCATGATAAATATCCGATCGCCCCTTGAGAAAATCGTTTTCCGTCATTATAACTAAATTAAAAAATAGGAACTGATGTATGTTTATACGTAAAAATTTAATCATCTTGAAGTTTTTAGCAAAAAAGCGTTTAAACCCAAACCACAACAGTAAATAACCTCGTCAAACTAATAGATATATACTACGAAATGTACTAAGCATCTGTAGACAGAGAGATCGAAGGGACGTATGACGTCATCAAAATGGCGCTTTCGGATGTGGCGTTTTCGCGGAAATTCAAAAATCGAAATTTCAAAATGCTATAAAACAGAAATTAAGCAACGTATCGAAAAAAAATTTACTGATATGTGTTACTGATTACTTTATTTATGATTCTAAAGAATAAAAAAAATATGTGCAAGTTCCCTATTCCGTGGACCGCGCCAAGAACATACAAAATCATAGAAGTTATTTATCCAGTTATGTACACAGAATTCCATACAAAACCTATGGTTATGTAGTATATATCTATGACCTAGATCTCTTGGCACTATATGAGATGGTAGGCCCCACTGTTGTCAAATGTGAGATTTCATAGAAAAAGTAATATTCACGAAATTGTTGCCATATGTAGAATAATTTTTTGGTCACCACGATTAATTATTCTGGTTTTATTTTATTTTTGCCGGCAAAAATAAAATAAAACCAGCAAAAATAAAATCTAATTCGAATGTAAACTTTAAGAAATTTGTATTCGAGTCAGATTTTATTCTTGCCGGTTTTATTTTATTTTTGCTTATTTTATTTTTGCTTATTTTATTTTTGCGGCAAAAATAAAATAAGCAAAAATAAAATAAAACCGGCAAAAATAAAATCTAATTCGAATACAAATTTCTTTAAGTTTATATTCGAGGTAGATTTTGTTTTTGCCTAAAATCTACTTCGAATACAGATTTCCTTTAGTTTATATTTGAATTAGATTTTATTTTTGCCAGTTTTATTTTATTTTTGCAAATAAAAAAAGAAAAAAATATTTTGCCAAAAAGTCCAATTAATATTATTGTAGCAACAATTTTCCTCCATAAAAAACTATATTTGACAGATATCTGACATTGGGGCCTACCAACTCAATGAGTTCCGACATTAAAGATCACGTGGTCTTGTCTATGGATTTGCTTTTGCTTGGAGGGCAAACAGTCAGATTGCGCAAATCATCCTTGTAGGATGTTATGCCATAAGAGAAAAAAAAGAAAGTCAGACGACAAAATAATAACAAAATCGACACTGACAGTTTTTTTGATTATTAGGTATTCTTTATTCGTTCCACCTAATATTACACCGTAATCGTCTGTTGTGTTGGGATGCCTGATGCCCCTCAATGATTTTTCTGTGACGTCATCCTTTAATGGTCTATTCACACCTTTTCATCTTGGAGGATCATCCGGAGTGATCACTGAAAGTGAACAAAATGTAAACGCCCCTTTACATAAATTACTGTAAAATAGTGAAATTTGCGAAACGTCAAGGTCAAAACTATCATTATTTGACAGTGACAGTAATTCCTGTTACTGTCGAATAGCTGATGCGTAAAACTTTTGTTTTATTGCCAAATTAATATCCATAGAAGTATTTGCATTTTTTTTTTGACAAGTTTGGTTTCATTTCAATTTCGTAGAGTGAGCAGTGAGAGTGAGGTTAGGTGAAGGAAAGGAGAGTAATTCGCGGTTGCTTATCGTTTTAATAGTCTTTGGTGCATGTCGTAGAAAATTTTGAAGATTTTTCTAGACTTGAGAACTATACATTTAATTTAAAATATCGAAATGAAAAAACGTAATTTATTGCACAAGCGACCAATTACTCCGTCTATCCAACAGGACGCATTTGAAGCTATCAATGAAAGTCCAGTCGATGATATATCTCTACAATTTTTCTACAAACCTCACACTATAACTCTACTTGCTGTTTCCATAAGTGCTGTCATCTACTCTGCATTTGTAAGGTATTATCATTAATTTTATTTATGTTCTTAGTTATATTGTTTCTCAACTGTAACACATACAGCAGGCAACACAATTTTTTTTTTTTGAAAAAGGATGTATAAAAACATTGTTCGAAAAATTCAGCGTTTTATATCATATGCATGTTGTATTTATTAAATTCTATTCAAATAATAAATATTGTTTGTTGTCTGTTACATAATAAAAATTATAATGTAGAGGATAAATGCTAATTATTAAAAAATAATTTTGTTTACTGGGGTGTTATAGTCATATATGTGCATCATATAGTTTATTTATTATTTATTTAACACATTAATTGAAGCCTTTTTACATTGTATTACAAAGTATATTCAATCATACTTACAATAATTATTATTACAATCATTCATCATGAGTTACATAATATTTAGATATATATCTATTACAAAAAACAAATCTCATTCCAAAAACATTAAATACAATCACCATAATACTGTCATTCTTCACAATAATAATTAGCAAAACTTTATAATAATAAAAGAAATAATTATAGGTGTTAAAAATTTGATTAATCTTATGTACACACTAGTGATGGGCGATAGTATCATATTTTACAATCGAAGTAATCGAAGTCGTTCACAATTAACAATCGATATAAATAATCGACTTGTAAAAAATATTCGATATATCGAAGTAGTATCGATTATTTGTAGCGCGGTATGAATAACACAAAAATCGATTATTTTGAAGTCGGTTATTTTCGTGTCTTATGATAGTATTATATTCGGAAAAACTTTTGTAAAGAATTTTGTATTCAGTCTACAAAAAGCACGTAACTACTGAAGATGGGTGTAAGCCCGAAAACGGAAGCTCCGCAAATGCGGAGCTTCCGCATGGATTTGGACATCCGCATCCGCAATAATCAATGCGGATGTTCATGCGGATGCGGATGTATGACAAGTTGCGACAAGAAAGTAATTGGGCGGGGCCGACGAATGGCCCGTGCCGTTAATCAATGAGAACGAAAAAATTGGTGGCATGATCCGATGCGTTTGTTGTGGTGCATCATTACGTCGCTGTTAAATATTTATTATTTATCGTGTCGAAACCCAGAGAAAAAAACCATCAAACTGATCTCCAGTACTGCGCAAAACGCACAGCAGGTGGGGATGCGTCAAAAATATCCTCCATAGTGCAAGTGACAGGGCACAATGGACATTCCAACAAGTGTCAAAACTGTTAAATCATATGTGCATATGTGCAAAAATTGAGTTTTTGAGTTATTGGTGTCAAAAAAAATATTTTTCTTCCGTTTGTTTTTATTTCGAACCGGCATATTGTATAGTTGAATAAAAATCCGTCAGATGGCCTTAGGCCGGTATGCTTTTAGGTGGAAATAGCCATTTTATTTTTGAGCAGACAGATCTTTTGCGCAATACGCCGGTTGCTTCAAAACTTTCAAGGATGAAAGACTTCCATCATGTAAGTCAAACCGAATTATCTCACAACACAGATTCCAAAATAAGAAGCCACTGTGACACAAATTCAAATATTATACTGATTTTAAAGTCATACTGGCATATCTGCATATTTCTCTTAATTTAAGCAAATTCTGATTTATTTGCAACTACTACTTCAATAAGCAGTATTCGTCTAAATTTTATTCATGCATAAAGTGGCGTTGAGGCGAACCAAACGGACGATAAATGGAAAATGTCACATGCGAAAACTTTAAAGTGCTCTGGTGAAAAATATGCATTTTGCAGATATGCCGGTTTGATTTCACAGCAACAAATTTTGTTTCCTGTGAATAAATCATTACGTGATTGTTTGCGCTGTGGAAAAGTTATCGTATAGATAGATATTTTGAGTGTTGTTGTGATACAGTGAGAATTGTGTATAAATAATTGTTTATTGGAAAATCTTTATATTGGTCTTAGGTTAGCTTATTAAAATCGCCAGGTAAATGCCATTATTTTACACCGGTAATATTTTTTAATTAATGTAACGTTTATCGTTTTATAATAAAATTCTTCATTCAAGCAAGGTTCCCGTTATTGATAGATTTATCTAATAAGTTAATTAACAATGCCACCACCAACACAAAGTGATATATGGAATTATTTTGAGCCAAGTATAGAGGAACATGATAAGGCTGATTGTAAAATATGCAATAAAAGTTACTCTCGCAAGGGCCGTACCACCTCGTCTTTAAAAAATCATTTGAAGTCGATGCACCCAAAAGACTATTCTAAATTGGAGGGCATAAGGAAAGAAAAACAATTGCAGAAGATAAAATCTGAGACAAGTAAGTTTCATCATATAAAATGTTAATTAATTAGTTTTTGTTTACTTTCATAGTTTAGTTAGGCGATGTTTCCACTCATTATTATTATTTGTTGTTGCCACGTAACTCCGTCACTTGTGAAGTGATAAAGAAAATTCATTGTCTATTAAAAAGTCTTTTAGAAATTTTATTAAGATCGGTTCAGTAATCTTTGTTTAACCCAAATATTGGAAAAAATATGACATTGTAGCCATCAATTCATCGATTTATAAGATGTTATCACGTCAAATAATATATAACAAGTAAGAAGTGTTCTTTTTGATTTCAAAAATGAAACACGTCCTTTGTTTGTTCGTTGCTTTTGCAAAGGTAGTTATTTTATTCCGATTAATTTTAATTTATGTGTGATTTTTTTTCAGATAAAGTTGTCACTCCATTGCAAAAAGCAAAAAAACAACTGTCCTTAGAAGAAGTAGTTCTAAAAGAAAAGAAGTGGGACAATAATAATTTTAATTCGGAAAAAATTGATAAACTCATTGGAGAAATGATTGCACTTCAAAATTTACCATTTAACTTTGTGGAAGGGCTGGGTTTTCGAAGGTTGATACAAGAAATAGCACCAAGATATAATTTTAGAGGACGCAATTTTTTTACTGATTTTGTATGCAAGGAATTATATGGCAAAGTTGCTCAAAAAGTTAAAGAATTAATCGAAACATTTGATAACATGTCGTTTACGTCTGACATTTGGTCGGATCCAAGCTCAAACGCTTCTTTGCTTAGCCTGACTTGCCATGGAATTGCCGAAAACTTTGATAGAACATCGATTATATTGAAATGCGAGACATTCGACGGCCGTCACACTGGCGACATAATTTCTGAAAAATTTAATACGATGCTTTCTGAATGGAATATTAAAAAAGAACAAGTGCATTGCCTAATAAGAGATGAAGGATCTAATATGAAACGAGCCGTGTGATTAGCAGCATTGAATGACATAGATTGTACTGTTCACAAGATACAACTTGCTATCCGCGGTTGTTTAGGTTCGCAAGAAAACATAAAAATACTCAAACAAAAGTGTAAGAAAATTTCAACTCATTTCAATCATTCTACCATCGCTCAGAAACAACTGCAAACAATTCAGGACAGACTAAATCAACCTCATCTAAAAGTGTTCCAAGATTGTGTAACGCGATGGAACAGTACGTATTACATGTTCGAGCGTTTTTTAAAGGTAAAGGATGCCCTAAGCCTTTACATCAATGATAATGAGATTAATCCTATTTTGCCAGAAGAATGGAAAATAATTGAAAATTTTATTGAATTGCTGAGACCTTTTGAGGAAGCCACACGGGAACTGAGCAGCTCTCACGCCCTTATTTCATCTGTAATTCCAATAATTCAAATGCTTGAAAAAAAAGTTGATGACTATTTAACAAGATCACTCGAGTTTGATCCAATTCGACAGGCTGTCACGTCTCTTAAAAGTGAACTTTCAACAAAATTTTCCAGCTTGGGAGAGAGCAATTTATTTATTATCGCCACCTACTTAGATCCTCGCTATAAGCACAAATTTTTTACACCGGTGACTGAGGAAAAGATTAAAGAAGACATTTTGATGATGACAAAAACTGAGAATGATGTTTCCGGCTCTCTAAATGCCGAATCCGAAGGGGGTAAAAGAATGAGAATGACGGATTCCAAGGAAAAGTATATGGAACAATTAGGACCAGGGACATCAAGTTTTGCCAGAAAACCATGCTTAAAGAACGATCTTGCTATGATGTTAGATTCGTCAAGTGAAGATGAGAGTCAAGAAATACCAGAAAATGGTAGCACTGAAGCTGTACTCAAAAAGGAATTACTTTCTTACCGCACAAAAAAAAGAGTCTATATGGATGAAAATCCTCTTAAATGGTGGAGTGTTCATCGAGAAGAATTTAAGATATTATCACCGATAGCACGAAGATTTTTATCCACTCCACCAGGCAGTGTTCCTAGTGAACAATTATTTAGTAGTGCGGGTTTAATTTATGAACCTCTGCGTAACCGGCTTGAATCAGAGAAGGCAGCAATATTACTTTTTATTAAGTATAATGCTCCTATTTTTAACTTCATTTACTAATTGTAATTAATAAAAATGTTAATAATTACTATATCTTTATTTTAATTCTTAATTCATATACTTTTTTCTAAAACATCTTATACATCCGCATCCGCATCCGCGGATGTGAGCCTTCAAAAATCCGCATCCGCATTCACATCCGCGGATGTGTAAAAATCGACATCCGCAACATCCCTGATCTTAACTATGAACAATTTAATACAAAGCACAATATATAAAAAACAATTATAGAAAGAAGAAGAGGAAGGAAGGAAGGAAGAGAGAAGGGAATACAACCTAATTCAATGTTCAATGGTGTAAACTTACTATATAGATAGGTACCTATACATACAATGTACTGCATTGCTGTACACATGTACTGCATACTATGACAAAAAAATTAATAATAATAATAATATATATAAGGCGTTAAATGGTTAAATTATATGATCGTTTGTCTCGATTTTTCTATACAATTTTATATCATCCGCAAAAATAAAAAATTTTATACCTCCCAACTCTTGACACAACATCATTAATAAAAATAGGGAACAAAATTGGTCCAAAATGGCTTTCTTGCGGCAAACCGCTTCTAGCAATAAAATGCAGAGAAAAAATACTATCAACTCTAACCTGCAATGTTCGACCACTTAGATAACTGGAAAACCATTTAAAAAATTTGTCATTTACATCAAAAATGTCATCTTCTTTACAGTATGCTATGTGAGACCTTGTCGAATGCCTTAGAAAAGTCTAAATAAATAGTATCAACTTGGTGTCCGACAGCCAGACTTTCAGCAATGTAATTTTTATAGATAGTTTAGTTAGTTATTGTGGACCTATTAAGAATGAAGCCATGTTGCATGTATATGAAATGTATGTATGATGAAAGTGTGCGACTAATTGAAACAAATTGTTTTTATGTTTAATGGCCTTGTGCCGTATATGTAATTATAAATATATAAATTACTACCACAAGTTTTGGTGATGTGATATCATTAAAGGGTAAATAAAGAGTTCTGAAGTTGATAAATGTTAGTTTATTGCTCCAGCCAAATTGGTCTTTAGATTCAGAGTTTTTTTGTATTATCTATAGAAACATTAATTTTACTCCAATAAATGGTATTTCTTTATTGCCAGTTACAAAAACGACCTTTGAATTGTAGTACTGTATATGTAGAATGCAACTCATATTTAATGTTAATTAACAGTGATTATGATAATGACAAATAATTGTTACCACTCATGGGGTATTGGCACGTAGTAATGATGCTCGCTGTTTATTCTAGACGATTCCTGCAAGTACTGAGTAAACAGTTTGAATAAATGTTTACTGTGTAGTGTATTGTTTGTTTTAGGAATGAGACAAGTCTCCAGGAAAACATCTGGGCGGGCATTTGGTGTGTGATATTCTTCTTTCTCATTATATCTGTCCTGGCATTCCCTAACGGACCCTTTACCCGACCTCATCCAGCAGTTTGGAGGATTGTGTTTGGACTTTCAGTTCTTTATCTGCTTTCTTTACTATTTTTATTGTTCCAAAGCTACAATACAGTCAACTCCATATTGTTCTGGGTAGACCCGAGTTTGAAAGACTTCCATATTGACATGGAAAAGGTACTATTACATTATTGTTTGTATATTGCACAGCTACACTTATTGTTATTAATTCCATGTTGTACCTAAACATGCAAGTTGTCTTTCTTGCTAAAGGCATTCAGGATGGGTGCAATTGTTTATCCTTGATTTGAACATTTTAAATATCTTACATGGAATGTTTTACAAAGGCAGGTAGCCTATTCTGCCCTGCTAAGTAAAAACACAGTAATTACCAAACACATCTGTGTTTGGTAATACTTGAAAAAATACACACAAAAGATAGTTTTAAACTTGGTCTGCGATTCTGACACATATGTGTTTGGTAATTACTGTGTTTTTACTTAGCAGGGCAGTATAACATGCCACTCAAAAAGACATGAAATTAATAAATAATTAGTTCTCAGAAATGAATGTACCTAATTAAATATTAATATTTTACTATTTATGGTCATTCACTTAATTCAAATTGAATATATATGAGAGGTATAAAATAGTTATGTATGTAACTCAAAGAAATGTCTCTGAGTTGCTTTTCATTTGCTTCAAGGCAGTGTGGATGCTTTAAAAGAATGAACATATTTAGTAGTTAAGGCTTCAACGTACCAGTCAGGTTTGATCTGGTTATACACATATTGGAAGAATTGATTGTTGTTTTATTATGATATGTGTATTGCATAGGTCTTAGATATTAGTATGTAGGGCGTACTAAGAAGCATTAAAACAATTTGGTACTTTATTTGTACTTATAATATATATTTGTGTTTTTTAGGAGTATGGAGTGAATTGTTCGGATGTAACATTTGCTAAGCTATGGGCCCATACAGATGTATTTGCTCTGGGACATTTCCTAGGATGGATGTTCAAAGCTATATTGATTCGTCACATGGGGCTGCTTTGGGTGATCTCGTGCATGTGGGAGATCACAGAAATTGCTTTTATACATCTCCTGCCTAACTTTGTAGAATGCTGGTGGGACTCCATCATCTTAGATGTTCTCATGTGCAATGGATTTGGCATTTGGTGTGGATTGAAAATTTGCAGTGTGCTGGAGATGAGGGAGTACAAATGGGTCAGCATTAGGTAAGACATTAAATAAATTATCTCTAATACATTTTCAGTTTAGTTGCTAGCCAAGAATGATATAGTAAGAAAAATTATATTTCTATATTGCAATACTATATGTAGGTGTAATATTTTCAAAAACAAAATATCTGGCTTTCTACTAACTTCTAGTATACCTTCAAACAACCTCACAATAAGCAATAATGTTGTGTCGTGAAGGTGGAGTAAGTTCCCAAGCCTGACTTGTGATTTTCAAATGTTTTAGATGTTCAAAGGTTTTCTGTAGGTATCTAACAATGTGATCTGAGTGGGTGTGTTGGGTTTGTTGCTAAAATAACAGTGATTTATTATGTTCCACCATGTGAATGTCAAATTACAAGAATATAATATTATGTTTCAGAGACATATCAACCACTTCAGGAAAAATAAAAAGGGCCATGCTCCAGTTCACTCCACGCAGTTGGGCCCCTGTGAGATGGTTAGATCCCACCTGCACTTACATGCGCTTCTTTGCCTTGTGCCAACTTGTTATATTTTGGCAACTGTCAGAACTGAATACCTTCTTCCTGAAGCATATATTTGAAATGCCTCCTTCTCACCCATTGGTCATCTCGCGATTGAGTCTCATAGGAGTAATTGTGGCACCATCTGTGAGGTATAAAATCCATTAGATTAGCGTGTAAAACTTATCTCATGTAATGTAATAAAACATAGATTGTTATATTATGTGGTGTTATGATTTTAGGCAATATTACATATATGTAACAGATCCCCGCTGTAAAAGAGTAGGAACACAGTGCTGGGTGTATGGTGCCATCATGGTCACCGAGGCTTTACTCTGCATCAAGAATGGCAAAGAGCTCTTCAGCAAAGCACAGAGCTTTAATATCATCATGTGGCTCCTTATTCAGTTTTTAATATCAATTTTTTGTGTTTATGGCTGTTTATTGTATCACAGATATTTTGAGGTAAGATGATTTATTATAATTGTGTGGCGGATGTTCCCTTTGCAATTCAATCCTATTCTCGTATGTCCTCATAACGAACATTGATTGTTTTCATGTATAAATCTACACTGTTACCCAACTATACATTGTATCATATCTTCATAAGGAGTAGACTTATACATGAACATTGGTTGTCGGGTAATATTCAGTTTGTTAAGTTTTATATAATAAATTTCACGGGCATTGTCTTATTACCTAACAAAATGTTGTCTGTAGAGTGTTGTTTGAAGTTGTAGCTAACTGCATGATGTTACAGCCAGGGTACAAATGCAAGGCCCGTCCCACCTGCCAAAGTGGTGCCAGTTCCCCACTTTCTGGAGAGGAATCTGGTCCAGATGAAACAGAAGACATAGGAACCACGGCTGGGTGTAAGTATCTCCGCTATTTATATATATATATTACAATAGGTATGGTTCAATCGCAAAGTATGTATCACTTGCAGAATAGAGAAGAGAGTATTAGGTGTTCCGACGCTTACGAATCGGCTTTAGCTGTTCGATAACAAAAATCACTTCACACATATTAATAACTCTAAGGTTTGTACATTCACAGAGTGAAAATTCATAATGGTGATATTATACTTTAATTACAACACAGTTAACTTTTCACTTAGATTTATTCAAATCTTAGTGCAGGCGCTGGAAGGAGTTGAGTGTGCAAAATATGAGGACCGAGTTCCATGAATGCAGTTTGGTGGAGAATAGCTCAGAGAATAATAATATGGATCTTGCCGGACCATTTTATGGTCCAATTTTTTTAAGCCCCCCCCCTTCATATTTGTATGAAAATCGATGGAGTACTACTATAAAGTAATTTTATTGACAATACTGTTATCCCATCACGGCATATTCCACAAGTGGGATAGCCAGCTGACTAACCAAATGCAATAAACATGCAAGCTGCCCTCTCCGTGCCAAAAAAATTGAAAAACATTAATCCACTAAGTGTTTGTACTAAATGCTCTTGACAAATGTAAGGTATCTGATGTGCAGATCATTTCTTCAGGATATACTTCATCCATGTATGCAAAACTGTTAGAGGGGACATGGAGAATACAGATAATGCCCACAGAGTGGAATGGAGGAAATATATGCCCCCTCCATAAGAAAGGGGATCAACTACTCGGTGGTAATTATAGAGCATAACTCTCTTAAACACATCATATAAGGTGCTCTCATCCATTTTATTCAGAACTTTGGAACCTTTGATGGAAAAAAGTCTTGCACTACATAATTTATTTATTTATTTATTATTTATTAATACAATGGACGGCCATAATAGCCTTTGACAGAAAAAAAAGAAAGAAATAGAAAACATATATAAAACTCAATACACAAATAATAACAATGTTTCCACTAATAATATATTCTACACTTGTATAAACATCATATGAACTATGTTTGTAAATGTATAACAACATGTAAAAGGCTAGCGCCGTGAATTATTAATAATTAAATAAATAAATAAATAAATAAAATAACTAATATATACAATATCTATGTGCATACAGTAATATCATAAAAATACATTGTGAATAGTAATATAGTAAATGATACAAACAAAAATTCAACAAAATGTATATGTAAAATCCATACCTATACATACAGCTATAATATAATAGTAATATAAACGCTATAGTCCAGGCGGGACACAATATAGTGAGTACCCACGCTGCAGTAGAGCGACAATAAAACTACTAGTATCCAGCATGTAACAAAAATACAGTACCTATACTGTAGCACTAACAAATTAAATATAGTAATAATATGGTTTTAAAATAATAAAAATAATAATATAGGTACCTATCCAGCACCCGCACACTATGCCTTCCCATACTACATAGGTCGACAACCATTATTAATGGAGCGGAGTGCTAAAAGCCTGGACGATACTGATTTAAATCTAAAACATTTTTTTTTTTTTTAAAATAAGATAAAGAGGGATTACAACGTTCATGTACAAATTGTAAGCATTCCAATACAAAAATAAAATGTAAAATAAAAATAATATACATAAAAACATCCATATGAAACAATTATTGAAGATAAAAAAAAAGTAACATTGCAAATGCTTTTAAAAATGTAAGTATATGAAATTAAACTGCAAAATTGATTTGAATTGGAAAGGACCAAAATACATTAAGATAATAAAGAACCTGAAACAAATAAAACAACAACAATGTCGTAAAGAATCAACAACGTACAAGCAGAACAGTAAGAAATATAAAGTAGGAATCAAGGAGTCAAAGTCATGACAGCTAACCGGGAGGCATTAACATATTTTTTAAAAGTGATTTAAAAGCCGAAAGGCTGGTGTTAAACAAATCGACATCGGATAAATGTTCATTACCCAAGCGATGTAATCGTGGGAATATTGTATGACTTATATAGTTTGTGGAACAGTTCTCGAAATAAAAAGGTTCGTGATTCCTAGTACTACGACTAGGTACACGAAAGTATACTAGTTGCAATAAATTAGGGTCATCAAAACAATCATTTAGAGTTTTGAATAAAAATAATAAGTCGTTCACGATTCTTCTGCTAGACAACTCTTCAATATTTAGTAGTGCCTGCAAGTGTTCGTAATTGAGTTGTTCCCTTGGAATGCGCAATTTATAATTGATATACCTAAGAAATCTGTGCTGAACACGCTCTATATTTTTAACATGGACATCATAGGTAGGTGACCAAATCTGGGAATTATAATCCAATAAACTACGTACCAATGATTTGTATAGCAAGGTAATTGCGTGAATGTTGCTGAAGTCACAGACTGTTCGGAGAACAAATCCCAAAGACTTCAACGCCCTTCCTGTCAGTTCAGTTACATGGCTAGAAAAGGATAACTTTTGATCAAATATTACTCCAAGATCCCGTATCTCACTAACCGATTCCAAAGAGCTATTCTCAATACGATAGTTAAAATGAAAAGTATTTTTTTTTCTGGAAAAACAAATATATTGACACTTGCTAATATTCAACGGAAGATGGTTATTGTGACACCAGGCATTCAATTTGACCAGATTACCTTGCAAAATCGAGCAGTCCTCTATATTTTCTATTCGTTTGAAGACCTTTAGATCATCGGCAAAGAGCAAGCAGTTTACATCTTCAAATTCTGAGGTGAGATCATTGATAAAAATCAAAAACAGGGCTGGAGAAAGGTGACTACCCTGCGGCAAGCCGCTGGTTGCCATAAAACTGCTCGAAAGTGAATTTTTAATTTTCACACGAAGAGATTGCCCTTCTAAATAGCTTGTGAGCCATCCAAGTAGGGGATCTCCCACTCCTAAGTCTGACATTTTTTTTAAAAGAATATTGTGGGATACCTTGTCAAAAGCCTTGCTGAAATCTGTGTAAATGCTGTCGACTTGACAGCCCTCAGCAAGGCTCCTGGAAATGAAATCTTCATAAATTGCGAGATTTGTTAATGTAGATTTACCGGGCAAAAATCCATGTTGTTCAGCGATCATTGTCTGTTTAATTGAAGGCATCATTTTATCTAGAACGAGCGATTCGAACAATTTAGCTAGAGTGGATTGGAGGCAAATGGGTCTGTGATTTGATATATCAGATTTATCACCCTTTTTGTGTATGGGAACAATAGTGGCAATCTTCCATGTCGATGGAAAAATACCGGAAGAAAGAGATTTATTGAATAAAATGTTAAGGGGAATGATAAGAGCCGGAGCACATTTCCTCAAAAAGACAGGTGGGATGTTATCAGGACCTGAAGAATTCGTAAATTTAAGCTGAGACAATTTTTTTCTCCACGTCCAAGCAAGATATATTGTAATCGGACAAATCTATAAATTTATTATTAGTTTTAAAGGTAAGAAGAGGATTTTGGACATCCTGCTCGTAGACACTACCAAAAAAATCAGCAAATTTATCAACAGTTTCTTGTAAACCGTTGACCCGTTCACTATTTAAAAACATTTGAAGAGGATAGTCACTGTCATTTTTTCTCAGTGAGTCTCTGAACCTCCAAAGACTCTTCATATCAGAAGTGGTATTCTCTGCTTGCCGTATAAAATCTGAATAGCATGTTGCCTTAAGCCTATTGCATTTGGATCGCAGCCTTGAGAAAGCATCATAATACTTCAGGTCACCCGTTTCCTTGAAATACTTGTGGGCAATCTTCTTCTCCAAAATAAGACAAATAAGTTCTTTTGAAAACCATTTAGGATATGTGGAAGATTTGTACTCTTCGTAAGGAATGAATTGGTTTATAGCGTCGTACAAGATACCATAAAACACAGCGACCAAGAACTCGATATTATCACTCTGCAGAAAGCTCCAATCACATTCAAACAGGAAGCTAGTTGCTGCGTTGTAGTCGCCCTTGTTGTAGTTAAAAGAAAACGATCGCTCCGTGCCAGTACTAGTGTCCAATGGATCCATTTTTATTAATAGCGGCGGATAGTAATCATCTATAGGCAAAGTATTGTTTAATATATTTGTAAGCAAAAATATTGTTTAATATATTTGTAAATGACATAGTAAAGATTTTCGGAGATATAGAGGTCTTGTTATTTGCAGACGACTTAAAGCTATATAAAACTATAAATAGTAATAACGACTGCCTCATATTGCAAAATAACCTAGATAATTTGAATAACTGGTGCAGAGAAAATAGACTTAATCTAAATATAGCAAAATGTCAGGTTTTTCGATTTTATAAAACCAAATCTCACATTACTTTCAAATATTCCATTGATGATGTTGAACTCCAAAACGTATCAAGCATACGAGACCTCGGAATCACATTCTCTGAAAATCTTACTTTTAACTTGCATATAGAGGAAACTGTTGGCAGAGCGATGAGAACTTTGGGTTTTGTTTTTAGACTCACTGTAGACATGCGGTTGATTCAGTCTCTCAGATTATTATTTGTAACCCTGGTGAGGCCCCTGTTGGAATACAACTCAGTATTATGGTCTCCTAACTACGCCATTCACATCAACAGCATTGAAAGGGTGCAAAGAAAATTTTTGAGGCTCGTCAACTATAGGATGGGTATACCGGTTGAAAATATTGATTACCCAGCTCTTATGGAAGAACTTAGGCTACCCAGCCTAAAGAATCGCAGAGAGATAATCGATCTTTGTTTCCTGCACAAATTAATAAATGGCGCAATTAATTCCCCAGACCTCCTCGCACTCATTCAGTTTAATGTTCCTACCAGATGCACTAGACAGTCGGTACTATTTCGAGAGCACAATGTGAGAAACAATTATTTGTTTCACTCACCGATGGTTCGTATACATAGACTGGGTAATTTGGTGGTCGACTGTACTGACATCACTGCCGACAGTTTTCAGAAATATAAAACTGACGTGATCAATTATTTTCTTCAAAATATGTACTCTGACAATGGGCATTCATTGGATCATTAGAAGAAAATGACAACATACTTGATATCTATTTGTGATTGGTTTTGCTCTATTTGTTGATGTCTGTTCATGTCTAATTGTTTTTTTACTGTATTTGTTTACTTTATCTTATAACATTTAAATTATCATTATTGATAATTAATTTTATTTCTTGACATATTTTTTACATGCTTATGTACTTGTTTGTATTGACTTACTTATATTGACATACCAAAATTAATTATTCATATTGACCTTATTCATATACAATTTTTTGTTATTGTTTTTACATTATCTTGTTGTTAATCTTGTCTTGTGGTGTATTGTTTTGTATATAGGGGAACCTGTTGTACCTAGGACAGTTTTTTAGATATATATTTTTCATTGTGATTTGACGTACAGCACACAAATCATAATTGCATATTTTGAAAGGTCAATTATTTGGGTACTCACCACCAAAATATCAGAAATGTATATTTCATACTTAATACATAGATTTTAAAGTTAAAAAAAATGGTAATTGAGGCCAAGGTACAACATACCCAATGTACCTTGGCCATCACTACGGTGTACCTAGGACACATTGAAAATTTGGAGGTAATTTAAGTAAATTATTAACTTTTCTTAACCAAAATCGTTTTAATCGGTCTATTCTATCTTACAAAGCATAGAAAATTAATTATTTTGGAAGGAGATTTCGAGCCACCCTCTACTGGGTCGGTTCAAATCGTCCAACTTCGGCCTTCTGTGGGTTACCTATGGGATCTCTTTTAGCACTGGTAAAAATAAATTTTAAAAAAATGCATTTTAAGTGAATTTTATTTTAAACCAACAATTATAATAATATATTATTCGATTGATTTAGTAGAAATCCCAGTACTTTTGTATCTCTGGAACATAAAAAATCTCTCTGTTCTTATTAACTTTTTGCGGGGTTTTAATTTTTTCTATAATGTCACTTATAAGGTACAGATTCAAATCCTCTTTTTCAGGCCATTTCCAGTTTTTAAGTGATTTTTGCATTGATTTCAGCAATACACCTTTTTCACATATTGATTCTACCTTTCCGACAAAGTAGGAACCTTCATATAAAAATATTACATAGTCTCCAATATTGTAATTTTCTTCATTAACATGTTCAACCTGTAGGTTCTCATCTTCGCTGTTATTGTCGGAGGCAGTCGGAGGTACCTTCAGATGTGTCACTCGTTGAATAGTTGTTAGAATCTTCACTAGTTTCTGTTTCGGATAGAATTCTTTTTTTTATCTTTTTTGCATTATTTCTGGTGTATCGGTCAAAATTCTGGATCTTCCTTTTTGTCTTCCTTTTCGTGTTTCTTTACGAGGTTCCGCTTTTGGGTGAGGGCGTATTATAGCCGGCGATATCAAAGTTGGTGATTGTCCATGTATAACTTCGAAACCTGACGCAGTCGGCTGACTAACAGGCACCTGATCAATTCTGGTGGGAGAATTTTCAGTAAGTGGACGATCAGAATAGGATGCGGGGATAAAATCGGCATCTGTGTAGATGTTTTCATTCAAAGGATGGAAACCAGTTGAACTAAAACCTTTACAAATATCGTTTGGTGTGAAGGCAAGAGGAAAAGCTTTTCCCACCAAGCCAGCAATATCATATATAGTTAATGGTTTTCCCACATGACCTGGAGACATTAGTAACTCGTTAGCCGCTGTATTAAAATAAGTCTTGAAAGGCCCAAAAACTGACTTGTCTAATGGTTGCATATGATATGATTACTAGTATGTGGATGTAGAGTAATAAGCTTTACACCATTATCTTTGGCTATTTGTATTGCGGGTACCGATATATGACTTTCATGATTGTCCATTATGAGAATGACTGGCTGTTCTTTGGTAGGCTTTGCATATTTGATAAAATGCTGGAGGAATTTCACAAACATGGACTCGTTTGACCAACCGGATGGATTGGCACCTCCAATACTGCCTTCAGGAGCTCCAGTTATCATAAAATCTTTAAAGTTTACACGAGGGAATATCAGCATGGGTGGAATAAAACCACCACCTGCATTAATAGCCGCTATCATTGTAACCGTCGTTCCTCTTTCAGCGCTAGTCATTGACCCAACTTGCTTCGTGCCAAGAGGTGCTAATATCTTTGGAGGAACATGGACAGTGGACAATCCTGTTTCGTCTAAATTCCAGATATCAGTCGCTTTTATGTCAGAGGGACATTGAGAAAGGACTTTCTTAAAATTGTCGTATGTTAAACTCACAGTATGTTTGTTAAACGCCGAAAAGCGAGCCAAACTAGTAGCTTCAGGCTTTCTTAAAGACAATTCGTTTTGGTATCGCTTCCTAAATAATCGCAGCCAATAATCTCCAGCCATTTTGTTTGTATCCCAGCTCTTAGGGTACTTTTTTCCATTCGCTTTTGCAAATTGGTAAGCAAGTACTTTCACGTCTTTTAGAGTCAATCCAAATTGCAAGTGTGCTGCGTCTTTAATATAGTCAACCAGACTTTGCTCTGCGGTGCGATCAAAAACTTGATTAACTGCAAGGTTTTCGTGTAACTTGCTTACATCATTACCTATTTCCAAACAGTGCTTTAAATGACGACGCAAAGTTGTTCTTGGTAATCCAAAATGTTTGGAAGCACCGAAAGTGGTGAATTTTTTCTCTCTAATCATTTTAATGGCATTTGTCAGATCATTCACATTAATAAGCGTCCTTGTCTTCTTCTCTTTACTTCTAGGCATGATTTCTGAAATAATAAAGATATTTGATCAGGAACATATTGCATGAGTGTGAAATAATTTAATAAAATATTCTAATAGGCCAAAGTACAACATCCAGGTTGTACCTTGGCCAGTGGCCAAGGTACAACTGATCGACAGTGGCAAAGGTACAACACTACTCCAACTTCAACAAAACGATGGATTTTAAATAGTTTTGAGGTTACTTATCTCGTAAGTTTTTTATTGTTTGGACACTTGTAATATAAAAGAACACATAGCATATAAAAAGTAATTGACTAATATAAAACATTTAAAACTATCAGACTTCAAAATATATTAGAAATACTTACTTTTTTCGGCGAAAAAAGTTTTAACCTCGGTGACAGCAAACACTGGCTTAATGGCGGTATGTGACTAACTTCACATTGAATAGTCGGTAGTGATGTACCGAATACCATAGACAGTAAAATTTAATATCGCGCGAATATTTGAAACGAGCCCAGTGGCCTAGGTACACATAGTGCCAAGGTTCAACAGGTTCCCCTACTGTGATTACTTAGTTTTTTTTTGTTGTTGTTGTTCCTTAGGTACACTTTTTTTTGCTAACATGTAAAAGGCTCACGCCGTATATTGTATAAATAAAATAAATTAAAAAAAAAATAAAAAAAAAAAAAAAAAAAAGCTTCATCATCGGAAAGTTCAACTGTTAGTGAGTTACAGCTAGAAAAACTAAGTCAAGAAGGCGATTTCGTGAATTTAATATAAAATTTTGTTGAGACAGGCCCAAAAACATCATAGTTTCGATCAGTTCCTTTGCTCCATCATTATTATTCTCATTTATAGGGAACATATTGTTTTCCGGCTTCCATATAATTCCCGGTAAGTTATAATCACCACATAGAATAAACGTTGCCTGAGGATATCTCGAACAAAGTTGCTCGATTTCATCACAGTAAAGCCTATATAAATCGGGGGTAGATGATGGCGGGATGTAAATATTTCCAATAATGACTTTCTGGCATCCAAGCCTCAACAAGACAAACAACTGCTCCAAACTTTTGTTCTTTGATTTGATTTGAACAGATGGGATGTTTTTTCTTATAGCCAACAATACACCACCTCCGCTTTCTTTCTTACTTGTGAGGGGACTACGATCACATCTATATACGATATGAGATGTAAATCCCAATTCTGAATTACTAATAGTGTTGTCGAGCCATGTTTCCGTAAACAAGAATAAGGGATGATCTAAAAATGGTACGTTTTGACGTAATGTTGACAATTTGGACTTTAAACCTCTGACATTCTGTGAATAAATACTCAAAGTGCTGATTAGTTTTTTTTTATGTTTTACAATAATTTTCTTGGTGTACCATTCAAGAACCTCACTGAAATATTGTCTTCACCATTTTTTCTTCTGGACTCGACTTCATCCCAAAGGCTCCTGAGATGGGACCTCTGCATATCAGTAAGATCTTGCTTGACTTTTATATGCTTAGGAAATTTGAATTTATTGATAAAGACCTCCCTTGCCTCCATGTTGTCCTTAAAGATAACTTTGAGTGGTCGTACTCTATCCTCCTTTCTTACACCGAGCCGAAACACTCCTTTCACTGATATACTATTCAAATTTTCTACGTCGTTGATCAATCTTGTCGTCTGTTCAAAGTCAACAGAGACTTGTTCATTATTTCTCAAATCAGTGCTCGATTCTGGTACATTTAATAAAATCAAGTTTTTGGATCGTATATTCCTTTCAGACAGCTCTGCTAAAGTTTCGCACATATCTATTGACTTATTAGAGGATGTATCCTTTTCGAGTTGTGAAATTCTCTCTTTTAAAAGTTTGATCTCTGTGTCCTGGCTTGCGATTTTCGCAGTGGCCAAGCTCATCGCCGACATAAAGTCGAGCGAGATAGGTGTTATTTTCGATATGTGATCGCGAGTAAACTTGCTATTGTCGGTTACAAGTTGGGACAAAGCGCATGCCGCATTCTTTACCATAGTTATTATCTCTTGGACGTCCAACATGGTGAATGATTTATTTAAACAAAAATATACAGTAAAAATTAAAACAATTATATATGTAGTGTGCCAACCCTGGTTGAGTGATGTGTATATCTAGTCAAATTCTTATCAGTTGATTGGCTGTAGTGTAGCAGTAAACAGTGCTAAGATTGGTCAGCCAGCTTATTGAATCTGACGTTTTCACATTATATTTGCAATAATGGTCCTTATGACTTAAAAAGGTTTTGTGAGTTGCAATTTAATAATGTGTTTATTAGAACACTCACCACTTGTAGCAGGTTGTGTTTAATGATCTTAATGAAACTGATCGTGAGGTTCACTGTGAGTACGGATATTAACTGTATTATACACTATTTAAAGAGTCAAAACAAAAATCAAGGCGGTAGCTATTTAAGCAAGTTGACAGTTCAGTACAAGCAAAGTATGATGGAGGCTTCCAACGTTGAAGATCATGTATTTATCAGATAATCACACTGTGTTAGATCCTGCAGAAAACAGCTGAAGTAAGGTATCTGACGTACAGGTCACTTCTTGAGGTAATATTTCATCCATTTATGCAACTATTAGAAGAGATTGAAAGAGACCCACCGTCCACCCGGATAGCTCAGAAGTCTGAGGACATCCATTTATGGAGAACACAGATTAAACCTATTATTATTATACCCAACTAATAAAAAAATGTGTCTTGCTGGCAGCAGCAGAAGTCATTTCTTGCCCCTTTTTCTAGTCTTTACTCATCTCACGTGAAATATAGCGCGCTATGCTGCTCAGTATTCACAAAACGCTCTCCATTTTATTAAAACATTGGAACCACTGGAGGAAAAAGTTTTTGAACTATCAGGGTGGCTTCCAACGTTAAAGATCACGTATTTATCAAATAGGCATGTGCGTCAAATCTTGCAAAAAACAGCTGAATACAATGTTGACACATACCACCTTTTTATTGCCCACCATCATTCCAGAAGAACAAAAACTACGCTATTTGTTTTGTAGGTACTCTGGTGGGTTTCAGGGCAGGGATATATAATAATAAACGTAATGTAAATATACACGATATATTAATAATTAAAAGGTACAGGTTACAAATACCTAGAGAGAGAAGGCGGGTGTGTATCGTGCTAGTGACCGATAATGAAAGAGGCCGGCTACCGGCTTACACTCGCTAATATAACCCTGCCTATCTGTCTAACATGTGGTGTTACCAACATACAAAAATACCACACTTTCCCCTCTCTACCCTTAGCAAGTGCTCACTCACTTGCTTTATACAATCAAATTAGAATAAATTATAGACCCCACTTACCTAATTCATCTCTTTAGGGATTTAACACAAAGGGACCTAACGTTTTATTTTTCTATGAAATCAACAGATGGCCTACCAATTTATTTATCTAATTTACCCTAAAATTTTCCTCAAAGACTCAAAAGATGGCTCTACTCTAAAACTACTAATGGTGGTTTGAACCTATGCTACATATTTTAAACAAAAGATGGCTCTACTCAAAATATTAATGGTGGTTTGAACCTATGCTACATATTTTAAACAAAATTAAAATATTTCAACTTAAGTATTTCACATAATACACAATTCTTAAATATTTTAAATTACACAAAATAAAAATAAAAAATCTTCTTTCTTCCTTCTCTCTCTCTCTCTCTCTCTCTCTCTCTCTCTCTCTCTCTCTCTCTCTCTCTCTCTCTCTCTCTCCAGGGATCAGCTTCGTGGTCCACCATAGCCTCCAAGACACAGAGATGAAGTTTTTTCATCGGTGCCTGAGACGGCCTGCCCACGCATCCTTCCTGAAAGAAACAGAATCCATTAATGCACCGGAAGAAATTCCCTCGAGAGTGGGGGAACCAGCTGATTTATCAGAAGTATCAGCCATGTCTGCCCATGAAACCCTTCTATCAGTAATGTGATCCGTATGTCTTCTCCATACTTGACCCGTCTCTTTTATCCTGATCAAATACGTTCTGTTCCCTATTCTTTTCTCGATAACACCTAAAACCCACTTATTTTTACTCAATCTAAAATCTTTAGTAAGTACATAACTACCCTGTTTGAAAAACGAATTAATTTTTCTCCCCTTACTATATTGTTTCTGTTTATATTTTGACTCCTTAATTTTATTAAATGTTTTCCGCGACACCTTTTTATATATATTGGAGTCCCTTTTTCCATTTACAATTAACGTATCAAACCTAGACCTATAAAAATAACATTTACCCAAACTTTTTGTTTTCTTAATACCTAAGTGTAAATCACGCAAAAATTTTAAAATTATATCTCTCATATTTTCAGGAATTATCAATCTATTCTTATAGAAAACTCACTCATTATAAACACATAAATTGTCTCTCAAATACCAATATTTTAATAAATCACCTGTTAATTTATTTTTAATCGGCCATCTTGAATTCACAAACTCACATAATTTTGACAAAACATCATCTGATTTTGTATTTTTCACAAGTAATTTACTCTCTAATTTGCAATTATTTACTACAAAATTTATTTTCACTTTCTCGATCTCCGCATCATAAATATTATTCACATATATTATATCACTCACATCTTCATCCTCGCACTTAACCTTTGATAATTGTATACCAAAATTTCTTATAAAATTTATACCCAACAAAATATTCTTGCCTTGTTCCGTAATAATAAATTTTATGTCACAATATTTCCCGTTATAATACGTATTAAACAACTTACTACCTATTATTTTTAAATTATTTCCGTCGAATGTACACAATTTTTCATCACATTCATCTAAATTAATATCCACAAATTTATTTTCTAGAAATTTCTTCGGAATAACACACACAGTCGCCCCGGTATCAAGGATACCACGAAAAGATTTATTATTTACTTTAAAATCCAACATAATATAATCTCCCGAATTTTGTTTCACAGAATTTAAAACACAATTAATTTTGTAACATACTCTCGCAATGTGACCCATTTTTCTACAAATTTTACAAACCTCGTTTTTAAATTTACAATTATTTTTAAAATGATTACCTCCACATGCAAAACATTTCACGCTTTTATAAGCAAAATTTCCCTTATTATAATTATTATTTTTGTAACTACTTTTATTACTAAAATTAGAACTCTTAGAACTTGATGTTGAACTACCTGTACTAAAATCTGAATTTCTCGAACTCGACCTACGTTGATCATTTTTATAATCTCTATTGTAACCCCTGATTGGTGATCGTGACTCGTGCTCATACTTTTTCTCACTAGTTGTTGCAAAAATTTGACCTCTCTGGCTACCTACCTGTAGCACATGTTCATAACTTGCCGCAATATTAACGCATTTTGCAAAATCTTTTTTATCGCTATCTCCCTCTACAAATAACTTTTGTTTTACACTCAAATTACATAAACCAATAATAAACACATCTTTTAATTCATCATCCAGACGTTTTCCAAAATTACATGTAGAACTCATCTGTCTTAATCTTAAAGCAAATTCGTTAACGTTTTTATCTTAAAAATTTCTCTCTAGATTCATACGTGCACTCTAATGGCTTACTTTGCTTTTCAATAACCTCTAGTATTTCTTTATATGTAATTTCCCCAACTAATCTTGGATGTATGAGATCACATACTAATTTAATAGTTTGCTCGGACAAGCAACATAATAAATATGCTCTTTTCTTTTCATCTGAAATTTTTTCATCATCTAAATATACCGCTTGCTCCCACCTTGTGCGGAACACTCTCCAGTCCATTGTCCTGTGACAAAATGGATCTATTTCTCTCAAGTTAGGCATGCTAACCTCCTACTCAGAAACAAGATGAAAAAATTTAACACTTATCTCTATATCCTGGCAAGCTGGTTGCCAAGAAACTGCTCCGTGGATCTCTCTCAGGCGTCTCCAGCCACTCCCAGCTTCAGACCAGCTGCCGTCTTTGACCCTCTAGTGATTCCACTGCTCTTTCCACGTGATTATCGACCTCCAAGAAGCTCCAGACCGTCACGGCTGCGTCCACTCCAGATTATGCCTCAAATGCCCTCTGGATCTGCGCCTTCTCGTTCACTCACTCGTCTCGTCGTGCCCTCACTAGCACGTGGTTTGTCAGATGCCTCAATGCATCCAGCTGTCTCCAGAATGCCTCAATTGCCCTCTGGATCTGCTGTCTCGTCCACAAATGCCCTCAATAGCTTGCGGTTGTCTCAAACGGCCCCACATGGAATGCTTCTCACTTGCAACAATACACGCCTTGTCTCTCTGTATACCCCGACTAATATTAATTTTACAAATTACCCACAATATTATTAAAAAAAAATTAACTGCAATCCTACGTCTGCGCCAGTTTGTTTTGTAGGTACTCTGGTGGGTTTCAGGGCAGGGATATATAATAATAAACGTAATGTAAATATACACGATATATTAATAATTAAAAGGTACAGGTTACAAATACCTAGAGAGAGAAGGCGGGTGTGTATCGTGCTAGTGACCGATAATGAAAGAGGCCGGCTACCGGCTTACACTCGCTAATATAACCCTGCCTATCTGTCTAACATGTGGTGTTACCAACATACAAAAATACCACACTATTTTTATAAGATCTGTGTTCTTATATGCGTAGGGGACTTAGACTTTCTAAAAACATGATGAAAAGAGCATTGATATATTTGAGAAACGTATCTTACGACGTTTAGATCAATCACATCAGAAAATGGTGTCCGGAGATGAAAGTATCATGCTGAATTCTGTTAACTGTTTGATGACATTACCGCAGAACAAATGCTCACGATTGACCTATTACGATGGCTAGGTCACCTACAACGGATGGATAGAGACCCAGCGAAAAGGGTAGTGGATGTTACCCCCGACGGAAGAAGGCGAATGTGAAGATCAAAGCTTTAGTGGATGAACGGGGTTGCAGCGGGCTGTGTGCGCTGAGTGAACAGCTACCTTGAATAGGGGAGAACGGAGACGATTTCTGTTTGAAGGTTGATGATGTGCAAGAAGAATAAATAAATAAATTAAACACTACCCAAGAGTTATAGAGATACAATTGTTATTGTTGTTCACCCAGATGCTCAGCAGCTAAATGTCATCCTAAAAGATATTCATTCCTACGAGAACCGTCGAACCATAGACCAAGACAATTTATATTTCTAGTTCTTTCTAGTAATAAATTTCCAAGCCTAATACATACATATCAAGGTTGAAAATTATAACATGAGACGATTGAATTTTTACAGCATGAAATATGTGAAAAACATTCTCGAATCAGCTTCGTGGTTTGATTGTAATTCAAATCCCTCATAAAGTAAAGACCCTTGTGCCTTGTAAAATTTTGTTGGATCATCGAATCCTCCACAAACGTACATCTCGCAGCCATTTTTATGTGTGCATATTTTAGAGCATTAGAGTAAAAACATATTCTGACTCATTAGAGAGTAAAGCTTTTTGTAAGATGAGTATAGACTAGAAAAAGGGGCTAGAAATGACTACTGCTGCTGCCAGCAAGACACATTTTTTTATTAGTTGGGTACAATAATAATAGGTTTAATCTGTGTTCTCCATAAATGGATGTCCTCAGACTTCTGAGCTATCCGGGTGGACGGTGGGTCTCCTTCAATCTTTTCTAATAGTTGCATAAATGGACGAAATATTACCTGAAGAAGTGACCTGTACGTCAGATACCTTGCTTCAGCTGTTTTCTGCAGGATCTAACGCAGTGTGATTATCTGATAAATGCATGATCTTCAACGTTGGAAGCCTATATGATGTAGTTCAAGACTTTTTTCCATCAAAGGTTCCAATGTTCTGAATAAAATGGATGAGAGCACCTTATATGATGTGATTAAGAGAGTTATGTTCTATAATTACCACCGAGTAGTTGATCCCCTATCTTATGGAGGGGGCATATATTTCCTCCATTCTACTCTGTGGGCATTATCTGTATTCTCCATGTCCCCTCTAACAGTTGTGCATACATGGATGAAGTATATCCTGAAAAAATGATCTGCACATCAGATACCTTACATTTGTTAAGAGCACTTAGTACAAACACTTATTTGGATCAATGTTTTTCATTTTTTTTTGGCACGGAGAGGGCAGCTTGCATGTTTATTGCATTTGGTTAGTCAGCCGGCTACCCCACTTGTGGAATATGCTGTGATGGGATAGCAGTATTGTCAATAAAATTACTTTATAGTATGTACTCCATCGATTTTCATACAAATTTGAAGGGGGAGGGCTAAAAAAATATTGGACCATAAAATGATCCGGCAAGATCCATATTATTATTCTCTGAGCTATTCTCCACCAAACTGCATTCATGGAACTTGGTCCTCATATTTTGCACACTCAACTCCCTCTGGAACCCGGTCTATCTCGAGCGCTTTCGTCAATGTTGATATATTGACATTGACAAAAGCGCTCGAGATTTGAATAAATCCAAGTGAAAAGTTAACTGTGTTGTAATTAAAGTATAATATCATCATACATATTATATATATATATATATATATATTAGAGATGCAACGAATATTAGACAACTATTCGGTAAGTGAGACAACATAATATTATTATTAATGTTGGAACAAAAAAATTTCGAAATAATGTACCGCGTTGCTATGATGTACCTACACGAAAATGTGCGGTCGGGAGTACCGCATACTCGGTAAACATTTACTAGTTGGAGGAGGAGAAAAAGCAGCCAAGGGTTTAAAAAAAACAAAGACAGATTAACCATTTTGCTATGTGCTAATGCGTCTGGAAACCACCGAGTGACCCCTTTTGTGATAGGTAAATCTGCAAAACCCAGGGTTTTTAAGAATGTTACACACTTGCCTGTCCAATACGATGCTCAATCAAATGCGTGGATGACTGCCACACTCTTTAAAAACTGGTTTTTTCACCACTTTGTGCCTGAGGTCAAGGAATCCTTCAAAAGCCTTGGTCTATCAGAAGATACTAAAACCATCCTTCTTTTGGACAATTGCAAAGCTCATCCGCCAGTAGATGAGTTAGTTTCTGGAAATATTGTTGCTACTCTGCTCCCACCTAACGTAACATCTTTGATTCAAACCATGGACCAAGGGGTTATTCAAAATTTTAAATGCCGACTGTGACGTGACTAATTTTCAAAAAAAGTTTACAGTAAAAGATGCCGTCATTGTTAGTGCACTGTTTTGGAACCAGGTAAAAAATACAACACTCCAAAAGTGCTGGAGAAAACTTTGGCCAGCTGCAAACCCTGCATCTGACCTAACTCTACAGACAGATGAGGAAGAAAACCATCAAGACGCTCTGACCAAAGTTTTGGATGTCGTTAGAAGTGCTGACAATACCTTGAAAAACCTGCCTGAAGATGAGGTAGAGGAGTGGCTTCTAATCGACGAGAATGAGCCTGTTGAACAAGAACTAACCGATGAGGACATTATCAACATTGTAGTAAACTCTCAGCCTACTCAAAATCTTGAAGAAAGTGACTCAGATGCCGAAACGAAAGAAAAGGAAAAAATCAGCTGGGCAGAAGCTGCAGAATCACTAAATAAGTTTATCTCTTTTGCTGAGGCTAGTATTAGCTACAGTGCTTCAGAAATTATTGATTTCCATATCAATAGAAATAAATTTTATACTAAACGCCAAAAGTCAAGAAAACAAAAACCCATTTGTGATTTTTTTAAATCTAAGTGAAATATGTTTTACAGTACGTGTACAGACATTATATGAAATGTAAAATAAACTTTGTTGTATGTATTTGCACAATGTATTTGTAGTTTAATTATTAACCTAATTGTTCTTATAATAACCGCCCGACAGACCGGAATTTTCCATAATCTGGCACCGAGCCGGTCCCGAACGTGCCGAATTATCGGACTTGTGCTGTATATATAAATATCTATATGATGTGTGTAAAGGGACCAAGGAAAGAAAGACGTGCTGTAAAGTGTTACATTAATCTGTGTCTATAATAAATTATCCTGAGCCTCGTTCTACCATTTCAATTCTGAATCTGTAGAAATTTCATTTAATTTGTAATTTAAATAAATAAGCAAAAATAGATAGACACAGTGGTCTAAAAATATATTGAGTTGTCATAATGAATATTGGCACGAAGAGGACAGCTTGCATGTTTCTAACATGCAGCTGGTCTGCTGGCTGCCCCACTTGTGGGATATGCCGTAATGGTACAGACAGATAATGAATAGATATGAAATTATCAAATAAAATAAAATAAATATTTATTATTATTTTGTTTTGTGTTACTGTTGAGTAAGACTAACGCACGACCGGTTTCGCATCATCAGGTGCTGATCTATACTATAGATCAGCACCTGATGATGCGAACTCGGAGTCCGCGAAACCGGTCGTGCATTAGTCTTACTCAACAGTAACACAAAACAAAATAATAATAAATATTTATTTTATTTGATAATTTAATATGAAGTGTTACAAAGTAAATGCCGATACAATTAATGAAATAGATATGAAGTTTATTTGTTTTAAAAGGAGACATGAGTTTATAGTCATCAATATTTTATTATGTTTATGGTAGTATTCACAACGTCTTGTGTTTCTAGAGATATTCTATTTTGTCAAGATGACTAATTTGATCTAACTGAGGATAACATTTTGTTTACAGCGCTGGTGGAAGAAGCTTCTAAAGTTGATAGGGCTAGCTTGAGGAAAACAGCAGTCGGGAGAACAGCAGTAGATACTAAATAATTTATCAACATTAATTATCGTTGAGGACATTTTTAGAATGTCTCCCATATATTATGCTCAAGTTGCAATAGTTCAAATATACCTACGTACATAAATAAAATATGATAATTGCACAGTAAGATGATGAGGTAAATCCTCAACTTACAATTGACAATATTGATGTTCTCAATCGCATTTCAACATTTATGTATCACATGATGTATGACCTATTTTTCCAAACACTTCTGGCAAAAAAATGGTGGTGTACCATTCAGAATTAACCGTTCTACGTTTTTCTAATAGAATGGTAGCGAGATGTCCAGTTATTCCGAAAAAACAGGCGACCATTTGCTTCGAAGTGCTTCGTGAGCGAACAATTTTTGTTGGATTTGGCTCGTCTTGAAATACCCATACAGGCGATTGTTGTTTAGTTTCGGGCTCATGCATAAATCTATGATTCGTCGTCTGTCACAATCTTATAAACGTCTTTTGAAGCACCACGATTGAATTTTTTTTTTATCATTTGTTTGCAACTATTGACATGAGCCTTTTTTTGAACGATTGCCAAACTATGTGGTATCCAACGCGAAAAAATCTTTTTGATGTCCAAATGTTCATGCAATATTAAATGTATGCGAGTGGAACTAATTATTATTATTATTAGAAAACAACACCATACTCTACTGGGACCATTACAGCCTTCGGCCAATGCGATCCCAGAGAAAACAAAAATTTACAAAATAGTTTCCACTTTTACTACAAATTCTCCGTAATGACCAAGCATGCCTCGATCTCACGGTATGTCACATGAGGATCTTGCAAAATTAGTTCACGCACAGCATTGATGTTTTCTGGCACAACAGCAGATTTTGGACGACCTTCATAAAATTTGTCCTGGTAACGAAGTGTGACCACAACTGAATTCAGAAAACCAAAAAACATGGTGGCTTGAGATGGTGCTTCACCATCAAAAGTCGCAATGGTTTGATAGGCACACTGTTGTTGGTTTAATCCACATCGAAAGTCATAGAAAATTATTGCATGAAAATGTTCACGATTTAATTCCATGTTTTTTAACAAAGTTAATTTTTTAAGTATGTGTAAACATTAGAAATATCACTCGTATGACAAAACATTCTGAGTATGTTTACCATAAAATGTTTCAAATGTTACGATGACAATGTCATATTTGACATATTCACACTGGTTTTGCCGTATCTCAAAACTTATGTAGCAACCCTCGTATTGTGTTTAATCATTATTGTTTTGTGAATTTGATATGATCATTAATAAAGATGAAACAGAACTGATATGGATAGGTGACTTTCTGGAATAGTAATAAATGATTGTTGTCTGTATTCTGATAATAACCTTTCCTATTATCCTATTATCGTGCCCGGTACTGGTTTTATAAAGAAGTTTTTAATCGAAATTAATCACATATGTTGTAAAACATTCAAGTGTAATAATTGATTGTGTTATTGGATATTAAATATTTAGATATTATCACAAAAGTTTACATAAGAATCGTTTTGTCAGCTTTAGCACTATAATTTTGTTTTAAGTTACTGATATGAGTGTTGTTGAATTCAAAATATACATACATTCCTCCTATCACACAAGTGAGGTTCTGTTTCATTTATGATTGTGTGACTAACTAGATCTGCGCGCGTGTACATATGCAAGGATGCATAATGATTGAATCATCAGATGTTAATATAATGTTACCAGTTTTTACTATTTTAGCTTCCTTACTATAGAATAATCTGTGAGACTTCCCTGACTGTGTCAGGAATCAATATAGTGAATTAAATTAGCGAGTTCGTCGGTAGCCTGGAGGTAGAGTCTTGGCCTTATGAACATGAGGTCCGGGGTTCGATCCCAGGTGCCGGCAAACTCCCCTTTCAAGACACAAGCTTTTAGCTTACTGTGAAAGGTGTATAAGGTTGTATTTGGGTTTATAACAAAACCCAGATATATCTTTTTAAAAAAAAATGTTTGTGATATTATATTGAACTTGATTTATTTAACTTGTGCATATGAGTAAAACATTTTATTTTATATCCATTACATATATACATAAATATTTATCAAATACAAGACTGATATAATTATCTACTTGTAAAATATTTTATCCTGGAAAAGAATCATTTTTAAAAGTCATACCATATTTATATACATATAATAGTGCTATATATTTTGTTGTTAATTTTGTATAGTTAACGAGTTCACTATCATGCGTAATAAGAAAAATATTTAGTCATGGATATAATCCCAGTGGGATTAATAGTTTTGTACTTGGTGATACACGTTACTGTTGCACATCTCTAATGAAATTGTTGTCAAGAAATTCAACACAAGTCTCTCTAGATAGACATACATAAGTCTTCTGTACATATATTTTAATATTTCATATTCTTTTCTTGTTTTTGTATTTAATACATATTCGCAATTATGGAATAGCCGCTATAATGTGTGCAGGAAGGTCATAAAAAGGAGTATAATACTATGTGTGTATATGCCATAGTTTCCCTGTGGCCAACAGATATTTTGTGATTAATAAGTTAAGGTGATGTTGATTTTAGAAATAATGTTATGATTTAAGTTATCTGCTTATATGTAGTAATAATGTTTTATATAAATACCCACTAGTCTCACATATATATGACTGTATATTATTATAATATTCATCCAAAGAATTAGTTAAGTGTTGTAGGTAGATACAATAATTTGACATTAGGTTAAGAATCATTTCTTTTTGTTATTTTATGCATTTTCTGTATCACAGTAGATTATAGTTAAAATCCACACATAAATATTTGAGTCGGTTCGTATGTGCGTATGTCCTCAATGGACTCTGAAATAAGGAAAGACAGAAGTAAAATAATACACTCTATACGAGGTCTCATCTCCTGGGCAGGTTTAAGGCTAAAAACATTTTAAATATCTTATGTATTGATAAAGATATTACAATTTTAATGAGATTCCCATACATTCGCTTGACAAAATTGCCAAGCGAATGTATGAAAATCCAATATTTATAGTCAAACATTTTTCATTGTATTGAATTAATTTCAAAATGGATGTAACAATAAATAAAACAATACTGAAACTAAATAATTAGGGACTGTTTACATAATGAAACATTGTGATTGCTAATGACAAAAAATCCTGAATTATGAGAATAAAAATTGCATATTTTTGACATTTTGAGCTATTTTCATAATGGAGGATATTATGAGACCATAGAAATCCATACTGTACAATAAGAATAGTATTATGTAAAAAATCCATAAACAATGTTAATTGATTTTTTGTATAAATAAATACAAAAGTACCTACCTCGGTACTAGCCATAAGAACCTATTTATTTTCGCCTAATATTTTTCTTTACTTTTCATGGCAAATCACTTGAAGATTTATGTAGGTACTACAAACTAAAAATACCAATTTTAACCCATGTATTTGCACGGTTTCTGTTTATTTAAACCCGAGCAATGCCGGGTTACAAAAGCTTGTATTTATAATAAATTGTACTGGAATACAATGAGAAGATATGAGAGAATGTTACATTTCTGTATCTCTTTTCAGATTGTTAATATGCATGCAAACGATTATTACTTATTAGTAATAAAAATGCTTGATAGTTAAATTGAAATAAAACTTGTTTGGATACAGAATTATCATTATTATTGTATATAAACAATAACATATAATAAACATTCACACCCACCTTTTGCCCAAACTTGAGGTTCCTAAATTTTTCTCTCGTAGACCACTTACTACCATGTTTTCAGTTTTGGGTGGACCCCCTGCTACTCACATTGAAAGAGTAGTGAAGTATATGTTGTAACATGGACTCCTTGCAGGCCCTTGTCTGTTTAGATATAGACCGCTTTGGGAATCAATGGTCCAAACCATCATGTCAGGCTCTTACATTAATATTATGAATAATAATCTACTTACCTCCATTACCTCTGTTTGTATCATGTTGCTTTATTCTTCTGATTATTTATGTAATTGTGGCTGAAATAATAAAATCCTGGCCACTCATCTAAGAAACGCAAATTTGTTAGCCAATCACAGAAAATCACTTCTGGTATGATTCAATACATATCAGGATCATGTATAGTTTATTGAATAATTATGCAAAAAATTACTGCAAGTCCTAAGATAGCTTTGCTAATAATGTCAAAATATATATCTTTTAAAAACAGGGATACTCGTTGGATTCACTTCCCATACTAATATGTCTCTTAATTATCTACATGTCATCTACATTCCACTTAATATTCAGGGTGTAAACGTAATTTATGTTGTTACTTTGGTTGTCCCTATACATTTTAGAATATATTTAAGTTATGTTATAGTGCATGACTGTGGTGAGTGAGATGTATGAATGAGTTTTGTATCAGTCAAAAATTAATAATAATCACAAGGAGAATTTGTGTTGTTTTCATATTCAGTTCTCACTAGAGTGGATTGAGTCTGCAAGACACTGGAAATCTTCCATTGATTTTGTTAGATCTATCACTGAAATAAAGGGTATTTTTAAGTATTTTTTAATTACTATGTTATGTCTAGATTAAAAGTCTTTAATATCAATTCTCTGACACTGGTACTTCAATCAATTGATGCAAAACTCGAGGTGTAAAGGCTATATAAAAAGTATTATTTAAGTGTTTTTTTTACATAGTCAATAAAATATTCTAATGCTCATAAAAAACATCCTAAATAGTTGTAATGTAATGCAATATAAAGATGGCTTTCTCATACTTTGATTTGTACTATGATGTAATAAGGAGTGAATTTGCTTATCACTATTTCCTATGCTTCCAGTGAATGAATAATATTATAGTAAATGTTTACCCTATTGTTATGTTTTGTCTTCAAAATATTGTTTTGCCATAATTGTATTATTGTGTTGTTACTTGTGTGTATTATTTGTTTTCTGAGACAAATTAATAAAATAGGTAATATTGATATTGTTTTTTATTTTTGAAACCAAAATAGTTTGTATTTTTATAGAGTGCAAAAAATCTATAATATTCAAGAATTGTGTCTCCCAAATTCTAAATTCTTGAAATCAGATGTTTATTGGATAAAATAAATTTATATATTGTCATATTTGCATAAAAAAATTCATAAATATGAAATAAGTCAAATATGTTCATGCAAAAATAGGTGTTTCCCGGTACCCATATCTGAATGGTTATAAATTAAGAAAACTGTGATGCCTGTGGTTGCAATGTAACTAAAGTATTATGGTGTTTAATTCTATTTTACTATCACTTTTCTTCCATAAAGCTTTATGTTTATCGTACTGATGAGGTATAAAATAAAAACACTCTATTGTAAGTATATAAAATTATTATATTTTTGCTTTTTGTAGAGAATATAATATAAATATCATTTTGCTATAATATTGCCACTTAAAATCAATATCACTTTTTAACATGTAAACTGGTCTTAGCCCTATTCACAATATACAAGGACTATTATAAAGCACTTAAGTTTCATACGGTGAGTTGTATGTTGCAGGAAAATTATTTCACAATAATAAGGCAATCTTATTGTTAGCTCAATTCCCAAAACATTGAACATAACATACTATTTGAATTTTAATACTAATATTATATAATTTATTTGGACAAATGTAATTTTGTTTGTGACTTATTGGAAAAACTGAACAAACTTGTATTTCTACAAAGTACAAAGGAAAATATTACTTAACATCAGCTTACTATGTCTATGTCACCTACAGCAATCACTTTTTTAGTAAATATACCCTCAGTAGCACATGTTAAAAATATCAGTTACTTCCTTATCAGGTTTACCTGCGACGCCATCATTTTTCACACTGTAGATAGGTGCTATAAAATGACAAAAATACTTGTGAATTACAAAGTACAATAAAGGAACTATATCATGCTAACATAATCAGATAACATTGACAAAACATTTCTCAGTGAGATCCAATATAATTGGATATACAGTGGAACCTCTCATAACGAGTTTAATTCGTTCCAGACTCTTTTTTTTTTTTTTTTTTTTCTTAAAAGGTCAAGGGACCTTACATCCCTTGTGTCACTGCGACCATAACAGATCTATTGTGACATCCTTCTGTGTCATATCTCACTCTCAAGACCTAGGTGCGTCATGTAGCTCACTATTTGTCTTGGTGTGAGAAGTCTCACTTTCTCAGAGTCCAGCAGTGGACCTCCGAGGATGTGACTTCGGTTGCGAGCGAGTGCGTCACAGTTACAGAGGATGTGGATAGGTGTCTCATTATCCTCTGAACAAAATCTGCAGACTGGGGTATCTGACAGTCCTATTTTTGTCATGTGTTTCCATAGTCTGACTCTTACTCGTTAAGCGAAACATTTTTTCTATAGAAATCAATGTAAAATAACGATAATGCGTTCCATGCCGAAAGAATACTCAATGATTTTTTTTATTAATGTTTATTCAAATAAAATTACTTATAAAGGAGTGTAACAACTTGTAATACAATTTAGAATTGGAAAAAAAATTGTAAATAAAAATATGAATTTATGACGAATAATTAACCATTTTCAACCAGAAAACTAACCGTAAATGTAACCGTTTCATAGACATTCTTGACACTCCATTTGAAGCATCTATATTCTTAATTTTATCTTTGTTCTCGAGAATAGTGCAGATCATTGATGTTAACCACTTCTGGCTGTCTTCATGTGTTTTTTCTTCGGGGACATTTTTGCACAGATAATAATACTTCGCACACAAAAAATTACTTATAATATCAATACAAATTTTGGAAGAATGGGTGATCACATGCAAAACCAACGCGCTAACGGAGCAAATGCTAAACCCAGACTGTTGTACTGGCGCGGAAGTTCCGGCTCACAAGATCATAAGTGAATGTCGTGAAAAAGGGACTTACTCTTTCTCTGTAGCTCGTTATGGGAGCAACTTTTTCACTTTTTTTTTTGCTCGTTATGCGAATTACTCGTTATGAGAAGTTCCACTGTATTTATTGCTTTATTTATGCGTAATCAAAATATGCAATTTTTGGCTGAAATATACAGAAATTGTACAATATTCAAAACGATTACAATAAAACACATGAAATTTAACATCTACATACAAATAAAGAAAATATTTTAATAACTATTAGCACAATAATTCTAAGTCAAATAACATAATGATGAATACAAATCTGAAAGTGAATGCATGATTGGTCATAAGCTCAATGCATACAGGTGCAGTGGATGTGGTTGATACAATATTCCAAGTAGGTACTCATTCCCATCATGTATGGGGAAGTATAGAATAACATAAAGATTTCTAATCAACTTTTCATAGGTGGACGGTTATTAAGAAGGCATGTTTCATCTTAAATATTAGGCTCTCACATAGTGGGACATTTATGCTCATATTAGATTATAAGAATTCTGGTTTTCTAATATATGGTGTGTATAATATACGGACAAGCAAACAAAACTTGCAAACTAATTAAAACATAATTAATATACACATGATCATTGAGAAAATATAATTTACCACCGAAGAATACAGATTACTAAATGATTCACTTTTGTATTTTCACTTATGGAAGATGAATAAAATAACTTTAATTGCTTTCCATAAGGTAGCTTAAAGTTGAATGTAATAAAAATGCTTGTTGCGTTATTTTTTTATTTGCACTAAATCATCACGAAATGAATTTTGAACTTCTTTTACTGATGCAATTTCATAACACCATTTTGTACTGGATTATTTATTTACAACTACATACATAAATATGAAAAAGTGTTTATATGAGTGTTTGCAATATTAATTAGCTTCCAAGTATTATAAATGTTCTGATAAAATGTCAATTGTTGGTCACCCTAAAAGTGTATAATAACAATAATAGTACCTGGACAATTTGTTTTAGGAAATGCACTTTTTTTGTGGAAAACCACCGCAAAGGCCCATTCAAGAATCATGGCGCCTCATGAACAATAGGCTAATAAAGGTCACACAACTAAGCTGTCATTTATTCAAGGGGCATAACCTAACAGTAACATATTATTATTATGCTTGTTATTAATAGAAGTGACAATGACAATGCTCTCCGTTTGCAAGTATATAGTGGTTCCACTATATAACTTTCTTTATATCAATATATCATCAAAATTAGTTAATATTAATATCATCAATCGCATTGGCATTAAATTCCTCATTTACTTATTCATTTATCTATTCAATATTATAGGTTCACGCAGTAAAAGCAAATATCCCAATACAATAAGTAAGCCAGCAAAGTAACCACTATTACCCATTTAGATAGGTATTCATTTATCTACGTTATCATACCCACGAGTTCGTCGGTAGCCTGGAGGTAGAGTCTCGGCCTTATGAACATGAGGTCCGGGGTTCGATCCCAGGTGCCGGCAAACTCCCCTTTCACGACACAAGCTTTTAGCTCACTGTGAAAGGTGTATAAGGTTGTATTTGGGTTTATAACAAAACCCAGATATATCTTTTTTAAAAAAAAAAAAAAAAGTAACCACTATTACCCATTTAGATAGGTATTCATTTATCTATTCAATATTATAGGTTCACGCAGTAAAAGCAAATATCCCAATACAATAAGTAAGCCAGCAAAGTAACCACTATTACCCATTTAGATAGGTATTCATTTTTATTCAACGTAATCAATATAAAATTGAAATAACTTGATAATTTCTGAATATTTTCTCTTCAATTTTTATGACAAAAAACAAAACTGCATTACAATTAGATTGTAGACTAATAATGGTCACAATAATTTGACATTTTCTTTATCCTACAATTTTTTGCTACTCCTGCAAAATTTTACTATGTGGTTTGAAGCCTTTGTCTTGAGCACAGTCGATATGTAGTAACCAGTAGGGATCTTTACGGCGGGCGAACTGGGTAATCGCTCAGAGCCCCGTGCTGTTTGGTGGCCTCACCCAATATTGAATTTTTAATATTAAAGTTGGAAAGAATTATTTTATATTTAAAATATTTTCTTCAACATTCTAAACTTCCAGCACAAAAATCAGGAGATTGTGCATTTTCTCAAATTGCATATGAGAAATAGAAAAATTGGCAATATGGGGAGCGGGTAGAGATTTGAAAAGATGGATATTTTCTGAAATTTATATAACTTATTTTCTCAAGGCATCCGCAAAATTACCTTGCCTGGGGTCCCGCACAATTTAATTCAACCGGAGCCTGGCAAAAGCTAGGACCGTCACGGCTAATAGCATAGCTATATTTGATAATTTATTGAACACAACAAACAATACAGATAAAACAATACACAGACTATATTATAAAAAATTAAATCTAAACATCCTCCTCGTGTGAAGGAGAAATAATTTGACTAATAACTCGTGTAATAATTTGGTGAAAACATAAAACAAAAAACTTATTTCATTATAATTTATATAATTAATGATGCAGAAAGCTGACATTTTGGGAAAAATCTTATTATCTAATTAAAATGGACAAGATTTTATCTAATAACAATGTGAATGAAAGAGATAATGTTAGAAATGTCACTTATGTTATAATAAATTATGAATAATACTTGTTCCTTATCCAAGTTGTTGACACATCATCACGAAGCGCTGAGCACAACTAATTTCAAAATAAATGATACAGCACAGATAGGGTGCAATGTGCATCCTCCACACTCACTCAATACTCACGCAGGCGCAGGTGTGAGAAATCCAGTAAAATCTCAATGCCAAAATAGTAAATATAGACAAAAAAAGGTAACTGAATTGTATATATTTTTTCTCTTTTCTTTTCTAAATTAGAATAAGAAAATATATCTTTGTATTGTTTAATTAATTTGCGCAGGTGCACCTACTAACAATATGAAAGCAACTATGTTTATCAAAAATTGAGGTAATGTCATTACATTCATCACATTCTTATAATATATTATTCCATAATAATCTATCATTTATTGCGGTACACATACATAATACTAGAATTGTTATAAAAATACTTCCAAGAATTCATCACAATCCCTCAACTTTAGGTAAAATATGTGCAGCGATTATAATAAAACTAGAAATACACAAAATTAAAACAGCGCAGTTAAACATAAAATAATATATTCCTATAACATGTGCAAATATTCTTTAATGTGCACAGAGTTTATCAAGATTTATTTATTTATCTACAATTTAGTAATGAGGCATGTCACCCATCCTGATGTGCATTTTTATTACATACAGTTAGTTCACTACTGCCTCCACCACATGTGGGAAATGCCATACTAAAAATCACTTTGTAAAATAGTTATGATGTCATTATGAGCAGTTTATTCTAGAAATGTCAATACATTTATTATATCACATACCCCTTTTTGAATGTGCAACGACGACATATTGATATTGTGAGAAGTATGGCACCAATAAAAATTATTAACCCAGATAAATTTGATTTTCGTGGTTTTTAATATGTGGGAGGTATTATCAAAAAATAACGTCTTAGAAGAAGACTTTCAAAAATATTGAAAATTACAAGTTTTATGTCAAAAGATAAAACGTTTGACTTATCTCACAGATGGACAATACACCACCTAAATTATATAGTATCCAACACCTAGTTTCAAAAATACAAATTTGCATTTAGATAAAGTGTTTCATGTAAATTCATATATATTTTGTATTATTTTTCATTGTGACCAATAAACCACATTACTTATTAAGTCATATTATGTCTTTCTTGAATAATTTTAATCCCGAAGTCTTAATTTTTTATTGGCACTCCGGAGAGGACAGCTTACTCCACTAATGAAATATTTTGTGATGACATAGTACTAGTAGTAGTAGTAGTAGTACATATTATAGAAAATAACAATGTTCATATCTAAAACAGTATAATATATAATTTGTAATCATAAAACAACAAAAAAATTCCTTGAATATTTGATACATTTTGCTTTTTACTGGACATATCATGGGTATTGTCCTACTGTTGGATTAATCTCAACATGGTGTTAAAATGCTCTATTCTCAATAGAAATGTACTGGCAATGTCACTCGTATGAATGAATGATTTAAGAGAATCATCAATAAAGCCAATGATGGTATAGGTGTTCAAAAAATTGTACATTTGGCTTATCTGCGTTAAACCAGGATTATAAATTAGATTAAGATTTAGCATATTAAATAAATCTTAATATTTAAATTAGGGTAACCTCTATCAATCTACAACTTAGTACATTTATGTCCATTGAAGTGGGAAATATTATGTGAAATTACAAGAATATATCTAATTTAAAATCATTATAACACTAAAAAGAATGTGGGTAGCAGAATATTGTGTATTTGATGCTTTTATCACACAGTTGAAATGTATAAAACTATATAGAGTGTTGTGCACGTTAAATAATTGTAAGAAATTTATTAAATGATGTAAAAAAAAACAAATTTTGTTTGAGCATATTTTGGAGATCACTGCAGACATAGAATTGTGATTTAAATTAGGTATATTTAAATGAAGTAAAAAATACAAAGAAACAAAATAAACACAAATCTGGTCCAAAACTTTTATAAATGTAGATAAGAATTTACCATTATCTCTCAATTGAAACACACAACGTTCAGAAGTACTGTTAAAGAACACAATGCACACTTTGTAATTCAAATAACACAACACATATTATGTAGATATAAATAATGAATTTCTCATCATGACATTTTCTGAGCCCATTTGAGATCATCTGCCCTTGGTTTGCATCCAGTAATATATTCAATAATGATTTCTAAGAATTGCCAGAAACAAAGCTTTTCTAGAGGCCAATTGAGCCACCCCGTAGTGATACAGAAGTACGTCTCATGCGGGGCCACGTGATGTATCCTATGATGCCTGCGAGGCAATATCACCCGATGCTCTTGCAGCCACACTACCCAGCCAGGGAGCCCAAAGTATGTATGAGACCATTTGTGGATCTGAAACAAGTTTTTGTTAGATTTTTGATATTACATACCAATGATTTGAAAAGGCATTCTACACAATACAATTCATGTACTTACTTGATTTGTCATTGCAACAAAAATGGAACACAAGAACCAATAACATGACCAGTGGAAGTGAGACTGGATAATATCTTCCGATGATGTGATGAGGTGCCAGGCCAGATAGCCCAACACGGGGATAGTCACTGCAAAATTATCTCCATTGGTTTCGATAAAATCATGACGAGTTATAGATGTGGGGTCAATATGATGCTCTCGGAAAGGCCTCAAGAAATTCTAAAATAAACAAGTAATATAATTAAGTACTTGTATATATTTAAGGGCTGTAATAAGATTTTTTTATATACTGTATTTACTTTTTGGAAAATTTGGAGAAAATCTATTTTGGTTTCTAAGACACATATAACAATATGCAAATCATGTAGGCTGTGAAGTTCTCAATATGTTTTCAAAGGGCCAAATTAAAATAATGTAAGTGTCAAAGGAAAATGTGGGTACTTTTCCAATGAGTGGTAAATCAACAGCACCCCATGAGTCAGCTGCCCAGTGAACGAACCCGGACAGAAAATCGGCTGTCAGAATCCCGGATAGAGCTGCAACTGCCACAGTGGAAGCGGCCTCCAGCCTCACGTGGCGGGTCATGCACCACAAGTTGACAACCATTAGAGTCAGACAGATGCTTACACAAATACATTCTTGGATTCGTTTACCTACAAAAAAAAAGTTTACGAAATTAATCTCCATATTATGCAATAACGCATGAGTATATGAAAAAGTCGTTCAAAATGTTACAAGTAAAGGCAGGTAACAGAGGCCTGAGTCAATAGCACATTTTCACGTTATGTTTTCACTCTGTTAACGTTCGAATATAGACGAAGTTGCAAGCAAGAGTCAATGTCTCTCTCTCTCTCTTTTTTCTTTTGTTGGCTTTCACCCTTGAGGGTGTTCCTAGCCAGAAACTGCAAGTAAAAATTATTAGATTAGGACAAAATACAAAAATTCAACATTCAAAGTTTCATCAAATAGGCCTTGAGGAACAGGACAAGGAGTTTGAAAATGTTTTTGTCTCTAGAACTCAAGAGCAAGGAAATATTTGTAGGTAGTGGAACCCTGTAATGTGCCAGGTCATTAATCAAAGTTGGGTAGATGTTGTTGATCGGGCATTCGAAAAATATATGATCAAGATCCTCCTCCTCTTGGCAGTCGCACAAAGGAGAGTCGATAACGTGGATTCTGTAGAGATGGGATCTGGTACAGCAATGAGCTAATCTCATTCTGCAGATTGTGGAGGTGTCAGCCTTACTCATTAAAATTTCTGAAAACCAGAGTTTCATAGACACATCGGGTTGGATTAAGGCATACTTTCTTCCTTTGAGTTGACTGGTCTCTGACCATTCTGCCTGCCAGGACTGGATGAGATTCCAGTCAAATGACAAAGTGTAATCAGAGGTTGAAATAGTTCCAGATGGATTGGGGAGGTCCGTAGCCAATTTGGCTAATAGATATACCGCCTCGTTGCCCGGGATACCGCAGTGACTTGGGATCCAGCCCAGAACCACGTCTACACCCGAAATCTGAAGTTTATGTATAGGAGGTCTCTAATTTGGGTAGGTGACCCGGTTCTGGCCAGTGACCCACCTTTGGCCATTTTCATATTTGAAGCTTCGCAAATAAGGCATAGATAACTAATCAAGCATTTACTCTGTGGCAGTTGATTTTATATATAATGGCAACGTTGGCACATGTTCTAGCTGTTACTTGTCAAACATCATTCAAGTGAAAGTAGCCATTATACACCACGCCATATCAAACGTGCTAATTTATAAAGAAAAAGATTAAGGATAACGTGTGAGTAATTATCTTTTATTTTTGTAATCTCAGTATAAATTACCAATGTTATTCATTAGATTACATCTAAAATGAGTTGTTTACATTATGCATAGCTTATTTTCATGTCTTTGAGGTTAGAAGTTGAATTATAAGGGTGGCCAAAACTAGTGCAAGAAATTAAGTGATTTCCCCATTTTTGGCCACATTCATGGCCAAAGATGGTACACATATAAACCCCTATTTTGGCCACTTTCATTTTCTATTATTATTGTTTGAGATTGCTTGTTAAAACTCGTGTGAGTTTTATATCCCATGTTATTTGCTTTCAGTTTGATAATGTCTTCTTCCTTGAATGTAAAATCGACCCAAATTTGTTGAAAATTTTCAAAACTACATTCGATTCAGGTAAAGAATGGGAGGGAATAAAAGATGCAGTGATGCTTTATGAAACATGGGTAATGTTAAAAAATGATACAACAGTAAAAACAATAGTCTCTTATCAAGAAATAATATCAAAAAACAATGAAGATGCTTTAACACCTCCCTTACTTCTTGATATACGTGATGAAGAAGATGCTTCCAGACCTTGTACTTCTTCCCCTAGTGATATTTTGAGTCAAACAAATTACAAGGCAAATTATTCTGAAAATGACAAAATACAGAGGACACAAGCTGAAAATAATAAAATAGACAATCTTCAGACAGGTAATATTATTACCGATAAACGTGAAAAAATAAGCAATCTAGTAAGAGAATGGGTTTTGTGGCCCGAGAAAAAGTGGCCAAAAAATAAAAAAAAACAAAATACATTCCATCCGTACTTACATCAGAAAAATGGGTTCAAATTATGCAATCGGCTACAACATCAAAAACAGGAAACAAAAAAGAGTTGAAGACGAGAAAAAGAAAAATATCAAACGGTAATTCTACTTCTGATACATCAGAAAATATAGAAAATATTACACTCGACTCTGATAGTGACTGTGAGGACTGGACTCCTGAGCCAGTTTTGACGGCTTTTGACGAGTTAGAAAAAAGCCATGTAGTTGGAGACTACGTACTGGTAGAGTTCATGCAACAAAAAAATACAATTTATTATGTTGGGAAGATTCTAAATACAGAAGACGAAGATTTTGAAATAAGTTACTTGAGGAAACGAGATAACTGCCAGCAATTTATTTCACCATTGGAGCCTGATCTAAATTTAGTCTCTAAAGAAGATTATTCTACCGCCACCGACTTGTGTAGGTGCTACGAAGAGACATAAATCGAGTAGTATTATTATTATTATACCATCACGGCACATCCCACAAGTGGGGTAGCCAGCAGATCAGCTGCATGTAAGAAACATGCAAACTGTCCTCTCCGTGCCAATATAAAATCAAGACATTCAGGATGGGTGGCAAACCTCATCGCTGAATTTAAGATGTAAAATGTCTCAATTTTTTCAAACACCTGCCTTTTACAGGACACTCGAAAACTTACGCAGAAGAGTGGGAGACCAATTCTTTACCGGGTGCTCCACGGAACGTGAATCGAGTAGTATCTGTTTTGAAATATTTCCTTCAAATTTTAACGTAGGTTGAAATTTGAAATTTGATTTGTTTTTAACACTTGATATACGTCTTTAGATAGTAAAGGTTTGATACTTTTGTAACAATAAAATACATCATGAGCAGTATTGATGTTTTATTCCAACAAAGTTAATTGTGGCCAAAACTGGCACAATCGAGTGGCCACAAATGGGTGAAATCTGGCCAAAAGTGGGTCAAAAGGTCCTTTCTGACTATATTATTACATAATAAATGGTAAAATGCCATGTTTCACATTAGTTAAGTTTTTTTTAGTTAGTATATGCATGTCTTGATGATATGACATATTAATAATGGTATGATTGCTTTAAAATCCAAAAATACAAAATGTTGAATTTGAAAAATTTCTTAAAGTGGCCAGAACCGGGTCACCTGCCCTTCTAAGGATAAGAGATCATCTGGTCGGGATAATGCAGGAGAGAGAAGGCCCTGGAGAGCACTTTGAGAGTCACTGAGTATGAGAGTTTTAACCTTGAGCTGGCGAATGGTCAGAGCCCTTAGAGCATCTCTGATAGCAAGACATTCCGCTGTGAAAACTGACGACTCGTCTCTGAGCCTGAACATTTTATTGGTGTTGTCTTCAAAAAGGAAGGCAGCCCCTGTACGACCTCTATCACTTTTCGAGCCGTCTGTATAGATTAGGTGCCAAGTGTCAATGTCGTTGGTAAGATACACAATAGTTACGAAAATTGACACTTTGGCGCAACGTCGTCGAACGCTAACGGAACGAAAACGTAACGTGAAAATGTGTTATTGACTCAGGCCTCAGGTACCTACTGTCTATAATATATACTAGTATACCTTTGAGTTTATATACATAAAAAAGCAAGGATGTATTATGAACATTGTGGAAATCACAAAACAAAACAAGGAAGTACGGAAATTTCCATGTTTTTATTATTTCGTGTATTTCTCAATAATGTTGCGCCATTGGAAACCGCAAATGATTATATTTGAATCAGAAGCGGCTAGTAATGGCGGCAAATATGGTAGCAGATAGACACTTAGCATTATTTAGCTAGGAAAGGTAGGTATAGATGCATAAATTAATATAATACAGGGGGGAAGTCCTAAAGCAAATGGACAAATAATTATATTAATTAATATCGTGCCATTCATTTCTCTACTATAGATACTTTTTAAAAAATAATTTTGGTTCGCTTCAAAATACTCAGCATAATTATTAATACTAGGTCGGGGAAAAAGTCTTTTCCCATATAGTAGAGGAAAGTCACCAAATATGGAATACCATTTTGTTTTTGGGATATAAAAAAAAAACTTCATATAAATTAAATCAGTTTAATGTTTTTACTAATCAGTCATACATTTATATGTAGTAATTAACAGCCTTTAATCAAATATATTAGTTATCAAATTAAAATCTAACACAAAAAACAATCTCACAAATTAGTAACCAAATATGGAATAGGTACCCATATATAGAATACAAGCATAAATCAACATAACAATAACAAAAATGGACATTAATATCTTTGAGATCAATTAAATGAATATAACATATTGTGATCAATGAAATAAGTTACATAATTACTTGCAAAAGTCACAGATCCAAGTATCAAACTCTGGACCAGCACAATCATAATGTGCCCAGAGCCCACACATCAAGCATTTAATCCAGCTTTCTCCACTTTTATCCATGGAAAAAAGTCTTGAACAGAACATACATTCTGCATCAGCAGAGTCAGGAGGTACTTGGTCCATCAACTCATCATGTTCACTACCTTCATCAAACTGGATAACGTCTAGTTCCTCAGAGTCTTCTTCTTCACTATCATCCTTATTTTTCTTCGTTTGTTTGTTTCTCTTCGCAGTTTTCTTCTTATTCTTTGTCTTGACTAGTTTACTTTCTTTTTCTTGTCTCTTCATATTTTTATTTTCTAAATCATTTTTGTAGGGAGAAGATGTTATGACTGCTGCTACAGCAGCTTTTCTTCCTCTGCTAGATACTTTTCTTCGTTTCTCTGGCACTGGACTTATGGCATGCGGAGACACCAGACCCAAACTGCTGCGATTAAGCCCAGAAGTCGAAGGTGCAGGTTCAGGTTGTAAATTAGCAGTTGTTTGTGGTGCACGTATTTCTACCAGAACTTGACCAGTTTCAGATCTTGATTCCAGCGGAGGGATATTGGTTGTACAACCATCTATTACAGCATTTTGTTGCGCAGCAATAAAGTCCACATCACTGAAGACATTTTTATTTAAAGGCCACAATCCAGTGACTTTGAACCCGTTGGCTGCAATTTCGCCTGTTTGTACTTTCAAATAGGATTTGCCAAACAGCTCCACAATATCATATGGACTTAGAGGTCTGTTGTTGTCTCTAATCCACATGCGTATTTCCTCACTATAGTATGTTTTTAAAGGCCCCATGAAAGTCTTATCTAACGGCTGCAATTTATGAGTCGTATGAGGAGGTAACGAAACTATGTCCACGTTATTTTCCCTAGCAATATCTATTATATCGATATTGTGAGTATGACTATAGTGTCCATCTAGTATCAGTAAAACCCTCGATTCAGGAGTCGGGTTGGTGTGTTGAATAAAGTGCTTGAACCAGTCTGTAAAGATGTTCATTTGTATCCACCCTGATGGATGCGCAACTCCGACTGATCCTGGAGGACAGCCTCTCATTAGCTGAGCACTCATATTTTTTCTGGGAAAAATAATGAATGGTGGCACAAAATGACCAGTAGCATTCATGCAAACAACTATTGTCATCAGAGATCCTCTTTCTGCTGAAGTCAGTGCAGCTACCTGGCGTTTACCTTTGTGGCCGATTATTTGTGGTATCTTACTTTGTACTATTGTGAGGCCTGATTCATCCACGTTGTAAATACGATTTGGTGGATAGTTATTTTTAGTGTAAAGCTCTTCAAGGAGGTTGAAAAAGGCTTCCACTTTTTCTTTATCAAATCCAAATGCTCTGGCAAATGATGTACCAGTTGGTCTTCTTATCGAAAGTTTATCTTTATGACGATTTAAAAATAACTTCAACCACTTTTTTCCAGCCATACCAGATTCACCGAAGGGATTCTGCAAATTGTTTCGCTTTGCTAGCATGAACGCCATACGGCGAAGATCAGTTCTTGTTAAACCGTGAAACTTGCTCTCCATTATTAGTATGTATTCTACAAGCTGACGTTCAAGTTCGGAGCCCAAGATAGTTTTTCGTCCTAATGTAGTAGCTGCTGCCACTTCTGGAGACTGTTCATCTTTTTGGCAGAGACGAAATAAAGTTGTCCTAGGCACTTGAAAATGCTGTGCCGCTTTCAAATACCCCATTTTCTTTGCCCGGACGATTTTTATAGCTTGTGCCATTTTTTCTTCATCCCAGGTTTTTCGTTTGGTTGATTGCGAATCGGACATTCTAAAAACAAACATTACATATATTTTTAAAGAAATAATAGCAAGTATCTATCATATGAAAAATTAAGACCTAATTATGGAATATTCCATAATTAGATACCGACGACTGTCCATATTTGGATTTTTATACTAGTTCATACTCTTCTAAATATTTTTTCAAGTCACAATATTTTAATGACAAAAGATCACAAAATGGTGAAATAAACATAATACCGATATACTAAATAGTATAAAACTTATGTATACAAACATAACAGCTGGTAATACTCATTTATTACTTACCTTTAAAATTTTCTACACGACAACAAAACAAAACACGCCTGCCACACATGAAGCGTTCGCGCAACTGACTCGATGGTGTGAGTGCGATAGTTAGTAGACCGAATGAAACAGAAGATGGTCGAGTGTTGCGTTTCATACTTATAGTCTTAGAGAAATGAAGGTATTCCATATTAGGATACTATTTCATATTTGGTGACTTTCCTCTATGTATAAACTTGTAATAAAATATCTCTAGCTGTACTGTTTGTATCTGGCTGGTTTTCATGACTTTAAAAAGGTGACATTTCAAAAAAATAATCAAATCAGGAAAATTTTGTTTCCCGCTATTTTTCATTTTCTTTCTGTCAAAGTGACTGAATCAAATGAAGAAATTAGATATCTACATTAAAAAAGAAATACAAAAAAGGAAAAAATGTAACGCAAGCCGCGAAAAAAAATTGTGACGTTTATGAACCCAAATACAACCTTATATTGTATTTGGGTTTATAACAAATGAACCCAGATATATCTTAATAAAATGATATTATTATTACTGACAATAAGACGATTCTTACAAGGATCATTACAACTGAAGGCCAATACGATCCCAGAAGAAAACCTTAAACGATATCCAAACGATAACATAACTACAATATATCCTTGATTTTTCTTATAAATTCTGCATACGTCACGTTAAAGATATCAACTTCTCTAGCCAGACCATTAAACATTTGAATAGCTCTTCTCACTGGGGAGTTTGCCAATATTATGTTTGTTCTGCTTTGAGGCTGGTAAAAAATCGTAATGCCGAGAACGTCCATATGCATCGGGAACATATTATGTACTTATCAAGGGCGGATCCAGCTTTGGCACCAGGAGGGGGTCACATAGTCGTGGTCAAGTCAAGAACTTAGGTATAATTTAATTTTGATAACAATAGATACAAGTAAAAAGAAGGTAGGTATTTTATTAATGTTGGAGGTATGTAGTTACATAAAATCTGTATGTTGACAAAATATATCTATAAATAAAATCACGATGTTCAGTTAGTGATCCACCTAAGTCCTGGAACCAGCTCAGGGGGGATCATGACCCCCATGACCCCCCCCCCCCCTGGATCCGCCACTGGTACTTATGTATAATGAAATTTTCCAGTATTGTTGGATTAAATATGATACCGTTGAGTAATATGAAAAAGTGACGAGCACAGAATACATCTCGGCGATGTTCCAAAGTAGGATTATATATTATCTTTTAAAAATAAAAATGTTATCAAATTCGCAGAAAGGAGAATCAGAATCGCCGACTATCTGGAACAGATTGTCCGCAGACAAAGTTGAAAACGCTGCCGTTCAGAAGTCACAGCGCCCTTAAATGGTCATGAATCATTAAAAGGCGCCATATATTTTTTATTATTATTTTTATTTATGTTTCCATAAATATAACAACAGCAAAAACTTACTACTATAAAATTTTACTTCAAACTAAAATTGTAAGTACCTAGGTACTTATCTTAAAACACATATTTTTTGACAATTATAGAAAATATAATGTACTGCCTCACTAGACTCGAGTCTGTTCTGAGGCAGTATCTATGTAGGTTAGGTATATGTATAATTTTAAATTATTCTAGTCAGTTTTTGTAAAGCACTGTGTGTAGTAGGTATACGAAACAAAAATAACAATAATAAGAAAAAAAAATGAAAAATCAGTTTGAAAATTAAAAAAAAACGTATATGAATGAGAATGGTTCTCCTTCCATCTCCCTCCCTCTCTCGTCGCTTTCATCACTGTAAAATAACAGCCTCTCACTTTCTTTCCTTCCCAATTCACATAACCACCCTGTTGCAAACCTAAGTGCACACATCTTCCAAGCACATTATTATTATTATTCTGGATATCTTGCATAATTTTATTGTAAAGTCTTGGATTAAATTACTCAATCATGATTGTTATGTGTGTACATCTCAAATATCGAGTAGGTACTTTAATGGAAACGTTGTATTTGTAATCTAACATATTGACAAAAATAAAAACTATTGGCAGAATTTGATGCTTTCGTACAAGATTATAAATGGTCCAGTGGGCCTAGTCAAAACACATTTTAGCGTTTCGTTTTCGTTTAAACGTGGACGACGTTGCGAGAACGTGTCAATTTTCGTAGCTAAAATACACAAGTAGCTACGAAAATTGACGCGCTCTCGCAACGTCGTCCACGTTTAAACGAAAACGTAACGCTAAAATGTGTTTTGACTAGGCCCAGTTAAATAAACTTTCATGCTCTATTAGGGGGGCACACCATTTTATGTGAATGAATCCCTGGCAACGTATAGTAGAACTCATCGCTGAATTGTATTCAAAGACTTGATGAATACTCTCAGGCAGCTGACGTATAACGCACCTTTATGTCACTTTAAATCATGTTTGAAGAGTGTCATGCTGCAGAACTAACCGATTGTTTTCAGTATGATTTTGTGTTGTTATGATGGTGCATAAATATGTGTATATCTTTTGTCGCTTTTGTTTTAAAATTTTGCTTTCGCTAGAATATTTATTATGTCATATGTATCATACCTAAGTATTTTTTTTGTTCTTAATTGTATTTTTGTTATTTGCATAATGCTTGTATAATTAAATTTGAGCAGGGGGTGGATAGGTGTGCTTGAATGCATGGCTCTCTCGATCATAGCATCCTTGGGACATTGGATATTGGTTGTGTGTTTTACTGGGCTCTGTAACTCATACTAGATTGGTGATTTTATGTGGATTTCAAGTAATTTAAGTTTTTTTTTTTTTTTAACTATTACTTTAACTTTTTTTAAACATTTTAACTTTCGCTTTTTTCTCAAGACTTAGACATTTTTGGTAAGTGTGGAATCTTTGCGGTCCACATGTTGAGTGTATTAATTTTTGTAAAGTTAAGTTATGTTATGATTCTCTAATATTGTAAAAACAAAAATAAAATAAATATGTTCTAATATGTACTTTTGTAATTGTCATCTGAGCCGTCTGAATTAATAAAATAAATAAATTAATAAAATTAATAAGATAAACCTGCGTTCTGACGAAACAATATTATAATATGTAGACATCGTCGGTTTGTGTTCATTTACTCGTATTTGATATTCTATTGAAACATGTAGTTAGGTACTCTCCCAAATAGTAGATATCAAAATCAAACCAAATTCAAAACATCCTGAAAATTTTGATCGTCAAAAGTTCTCAAAAAATTGTTTTCATCTGTTGTTCATATGCATTGAGTTTTAGAAATGGGTGAACAATATTGTAGGTATTGAGATATCATCTATTACAGAGTAAATAAAACCTTATCGTGTTTTGTTTAAAATAAACAATGTAGGTACAGTACATTGTAATATGGTTTCATAATAGACGGTTAATTTTTTGCTCGTCATGTGATAATAATAAAATTCGCATAAGTAGGTAGATATATTTGTAGTGAAATATGAAACTTAAAATTCGTTCTGTAAAAATAAATACACACATAATATACCTAATACAGAAACTCATTATTTACGTAAACTGTAATCACAGCAGGACAGGAATATTGTCGACTGTTAGGAATCACCGAATTATTGTAACTAATATTAATACCTACATAATAATATATTACATCTACAAAATTGACTTATTTCGATACTTTTTATCATTTTCAATTATTTATTGCTATCATTCGTAATATTTGACTCATGCATTTTTAATTCTTTCTTATATCTAATTATTATTTTCGTTATTATTATTCTTATTATTGTTTATTTTTAATTCCTTTGTTTTAATCTATTATATAATTATTTTTGTTATCTAATTATTATTGTTGTAATAGTATATTTCTATTTTATTGTTGCGTTAATTTTTTTTATATTCCCAGAATTAAATTAGGTATTTAATGTGTTCATGTGTATTTGTGTGTCTGTATGTATTTATATTTATATATATTATGCTATTAATGTTGTCTCACATTGCATGTACAGTACAAGTCCGATAATCCGGCACGTTCGCACGGCACCGAGCCGGATTATCGAAAATTCCGGTCTATCGGGCGGTAATTATAAGAACAATTAAGTTAATAATTAAACTACAAATACAGTGTGCAAATACATACAACAAAGTTTATTTTACATTTCATATAATAAATGGAAGTCCTCAGACTTCTGCGCTATCCGGGTGCTCGGTGGGTCCTTCAATGTATAATGTATAGAGGGTATCTTTTCCCGGATTATTTTTGTTCCCGGGAAACGGGAAATTTTAAAATGAATTTCCCGGGATTCCCGGGAATCCCGGGAAATTCATTATTATATTTATAAATATTCAATTTTCAACAAATTTGGTATAAAAACTCTCATAACTTGTTGACCCTTGCAAACATTTTGATTTGATAAAAAAAAATCAAATTTTTGTTACCAATATAAGTAATTTGCTTAAAAAAAACTAAATAGCTGACTGACGAGATTTATTTAGGTACTCTATGTTATATCAAAATAAAGATTGTTTACAAAATATATAAACTTTTAATTTTTGATCACCCTATCAAGCAAAAAAATGTTATGGATTTTGGCAAAGCTTTTTAAAGATTTTTGACTTTAAAAAATGAGAAATTTCGACAAAAAAAGATTTTTTATATTGGTTAATATCCATGAATAAAACAAAAAAAAATGACAGTTGGCTGCACTAATATTTTTAAGAACTATCTAACTTTTCGAAATATGTAAAAAAAACATGAAAAATTGTAGGATTCTTATACCTACATTGTCGGCCAATCACACCTCCGATTTCGAATTATGTTTAGAATATTTATGCTTCTTTCAAACGAATACATTGAAGCTATAATTAAGTTTTTTTTTTAAAGTATAACGCTTATGTATATTGGTAATTAATATTATTTTTCATATTTTCATATCAAAATATTCGTCAGCTTCTACAAGTTTATCACGACTATTACAGTTAACTAAACAAAGATTTCGGTATCGGTATGGCAATCTGCATGACTAATAATTTGTATTTTTTCCCGGGAAAGGATTCGTTTTTTTCCCGGGAAACGGGAAATAAAAATTAGAGGGTTTTCCCGAGTAACCCTCTAATAATGTATGTACATGTACTGTAAAACATATTTCACTTAGATTTAAAAAAAGTCACGAATGGCTTTGAACGGAGCTGAGGCCTGAGTCAACAACACACTATCGCCGATCGCGTCACGTTCCCGCTCCGTCAGCGTTCGGGTGCAGACGATGTTGCGCCAAAGTGTTAATTTTCGGAACTATTGTGTATCTTAGCAACGAAATTGACACTTGCTTGCAACATCGTCTGCACCCGAACGCTAATGTGGTGTTCTCACTTTGGCGAATATCGCCAGGCACCAAAATATCGCCAGCCATTTGAACCGTGTGAACAAAATGACAGCTAGTCTGAAACGATAAAAACCAGTAGAAACGATATCGTCTCGAGTTGACCACCTTCCAACATTTTCGGACGATTGAACGATTCGCGAATGCGCAGATGTGCGCGGCGTTCATATCTATGGTAAAAACTTCATAACCTAAAAATTTTATAAATGTTTTCCGCTTCGTGACAGCTGTTATCTTTGTTGTTGGTTTGTGGCGTTTGTTTCCTTAATTAAAAGGCGCCTTATAACCTCTAGGTACTATAACATTTTCGACTAAAAATAAACACTTCGCGATCTCCATCTCGACGCCATTTTGAAAACAGTGTCAAAATCAAAACGCATCTGACAGATCGTTTCTATATCGGTGGACTTGTGTGAACAGGTGTGACGATCAATGGGCGTACGGCGAATTTTGTTTTTTCGCCTGGCGTTATATTTTGAAATTCGGCTGGCGATATTCGCCAAATGTGAACACCCCATAACGGAGCGGGAACGTGAGACGAAAGTGTGTTGTTGACTCAGGCCTCTGCACTGCACCTGAATTTGTTGTTTTCGAACAATACCGAGCGCTTCCGGATGATTCCGAACTATCTCGAAAACTTCCAAATAGCTCTCGAGCGTTTTTATTTGCTTTAAAGACACACTTTTGGAAAAAACCAAAATTTTTACAATCTTCCAGAGCGATGCCGGACTATCGGGCATTCTGGACTGTTGGATGCCGGACTAATGGACTTCTACTACGAAACGGTTAGGTACGTTTAAAAAAAAATTTCACATAACGAGTAAGAGTCTGGAATGAATTAAACTCGTTATGAGAGGTTCCACTGTACTTCCTTAATATACTATGTACCTACACCTACCTACGAGTATGCGTGATTTAAATTCTTTAGTGGCGCTATAACTTTAAGAAAAGCAATTATAGCCGAACTTATGCCCTTATGTATGTATAAGCAGGTAAACTTTACTATTGAGCATGTTTTAGGTTAAATAAATATTTATACACTATATTCCTATGTAAGCCGTGGAGCACCCGGCAAAGAATTGAAGGGCTTGGGGCATTAACACTGTGAGCCACAAAACCTAAATGAGTTTTTGATGTAAAACATCACAAAATATTGGCTTCTATAGTATGACAAAATCCTAGGAAAATATTTTAAATATTGACAACGTTATTCAAAAATTGTGTTTTTCGTTGATGGCTATATTGTAATTATTTTGGCATTAAAACACTAAGCCACATAAGAATTTTTACGTACGTTTACGTTTACTAGAGTTCGTCGGTAGCCTGGAGGTAGAGTCTTGGCTTCTAGAACAAGGGGTCCGTGGTTCGATCCCAGGTGCCGGCAAACTCTTCTTTCACGGCACAAGCTTGCTTTTAGCTTAGTGTGAAAGGTGTATAAGGTTGTATTTGGGTTTATAACAAAAACCCAGATATATCTTTTTAAAAAAAAAAATTAAAATGGCCGAACTTGAATCTCACGACCGCAAGCACATAATTTTGTTTCTTCAAGATTTAACAGCAGGGCTACTCTTGAATTCAATTAAGATTAGATTCGATCTTAAGATCAAGATTAGATCAAGACTAGAAGATGGCACTCCCGACACAATCTAGTCTTGAACTGAATCTAATCTTTGCAATAACAATACAAAAAAAACTCTAAAAATAAGAAAACTCAAATTTTTTAAATACAGACTAAACATTAATACTATACTTAACACTTCACATTTTATCAAACATATACATTATTTTTTTATATTTATTTCATCTTATTCTACCTACTCTCAACTCTCCTTTCTCACAAACCTGACGTAATTGGCACTTTAAAATTCTATAAACAGGGTTTCTTGAGCCTGCAATCGTTTTTGTTTTTTTTAATGTACCTAGAACGGAAAACAAGATCATGTTAAAGTACCTAGGCATTCTAAAATTAATCCTATCTAAAATATTAGTCACATCGTATTCGGACAAGCATATTTTTCTCAGGTTGCATGCATCCAGCAAAACTGTTCTTAATTTCAATTTAGGCAAATCTTTAATAATTACAGGATAATGCAATCTCTTCCTAACCAAACGAATGAATTTAGACTGAGTTCTCTCAATTTGATCGACATATTTTTTTTTTAAATGTGGATTCCATATAGAGGAACAGTTAGAGGGTTATTTTTCCCGGATTATTTTCGTTCCCGGGAAACGGGAAATTTAAAAATGAATTTCCCGGGATTCCCGGGAAATTAAAAAAATAAATAAAATTTGAGTTGGAAGTTTTTAGTTTTACGGAAAAGTTAAATAAATGTTGTTTTTGCAATTTAAGAGGTTATTGATATGATACTTCCTCAGCACCTGTGACCAAATTCTCAGAAAAAGCCATAAAAATAAAGTTTATCTATAGTGTTCGAATATTAAATTGTGGTGGTATTTGAACCTACGTTTATTTGTTTACATTATACGTATGACGACTGTTTCATAGAAAATATTTTTTTTCTTTTCTCATATTGTTTTTACATTAATAAGGAATTAAAACCATACCATAGAAATAAAAAAAATGCAAATTGGTAAATTTATGGATTCCTTTCAAACTTGTATACTTACCTATGTGTCTGAATATCAAATTGAGTAATTGCACCATCAGGCCGAAAGAAATACATGTCAGCATTATATGATTTTTCTACGTAAAAAAAATATTTATTTTATTTTATTCATTCTTTACTGTACATGTTAAACATAAAGTTTTTTTTTCTTTCACAAACTAACAGTTATAACATTAACGATAGTACACAGACAAATCAATTACAATTAATAAACCAGCATAGTTTGTAAAATTATTTGGTAACTTCAAAAATAATTGTGCTACATAAATGAAATTTGGTATTATTTCATAAGTCTATGATATATTGCTGTATAAAAAAAATCATGAAAATCTGAGACATCAAGTCTGAATCAGTGTTATGATTTGACACGGATAACCCGACATGTTTGGGCAGGTACTTGCTTTGAAGGAACATACCTACACGAAATTTCATACTTAAATTTGAATTTCGAATTGTTTTTTCAGTCGTTTTGGCCGGACAAGTCGTTTTTTTGCTGTTAAAATGGGACTAAGTAAATTTAGAGTGTTTATAAAACTACTTTTTACGCAAAAAAACCATCACGGACACAAAGAAAGTCTTGATAACTATTATATGGTGAATCGTCTCAGTCACTTAAGATAATTTACAAGTGGTTTACTGAATTTCGTTGTGGTAAAACGATCACGGAAGACGCTTCTCGATCAGGACGTCCAATTGAGGTAACCACTTCAAAAATGCTCATGAAAATCCACGATATTGTATTGGGAGATCGATGAATGAAGTTGAAAGGGGTAGACAACACTTTAATATATCTCATATGAACGAGTTTTCATAACATTTCATGAAAATTTGCGTATTAAAAAGTTTTCTGCAAAATGGCTGCCACGTTTGTTGAAAATTGACCAAAAACGCGAATGAATGACACTTTCCCAGGCTAATTTTCGGCTGTTTCAACGAAATCCAGATGAGTTTTTACACCGTTTCATCACTGTAGATAAAACAAGGATACATCTTTACACACCAGACAAAATAATAACCAAGCAGCGGGTGGAAGCTGGCGGAAGTGCTCCAAAGTAGGTCAAGGTGGTTCCATCAGCAGGCTAAGCTATGGCTAAGGTTTTCTGGGACGCACAAGGTACAGTCTTAATTGATTTTCTCATAAAAGGAAAAATAATTAATGGAAAGTATAACTCTACACTTTTGGTTCAGTTGAATCAATGAACCAAAGCAAAACGGCATCATCTTGCCAAGAAGAAAATCCTGTTTCACCACGATAATGCTTGTGCTCATTCTTCCGCCATTGCAACGGCCAAGCTGGTGGAGTCACGCTACAAAATGCTTCCCCATCCACTATATTTTCCTGACCTGGTTCTCAGTGATTCCTACCACTAACCAAACGCCAGAAAATGGCTTGGGGGACGAAGATTTGCAACTGATTTGGAGGCTATCTCCGAAACTATGGTGTTTTTTTATGGCCTTGGAAAAGATAACAACAAAGAGTGGATCAAAAAACTTCAGCATCGTCTAACCAAGTGTATAGCTCTAAAAGAAGATAAAGTTGAAAAATAAATATCATCCATTCGAAAAAAGTAACTCTTTGTTTCATTTTTACCGGACTTATCAATCCGCCCTCGTGATTGATTATGAAATTGCATTTTTTATTACGACTATTAGAACGACACGTTACGGAAAAATTACGAGTCTACAGTTAACTAAACAAAGATTTCGGTATCGGTATGGCAATCTGCATGACTAATAATTTGTGTTTTTTCCTGGGAAATGTTTGGCTTTTTTCCCGGGAAACGGGAAATAAAAATTAAAGGTATTTCCCGGGAATTCCCGGGCGGGAATTCCCGGGAATAACCCTCTAGGAACAGTACTCCAGCTTGCAGCGAATCAACGATAAGTACAAGTACAAATACGATTCATATAATTTTTATTTTTTTAAATTTTATTTAATTTTCCAAAAAGAGCATACAAAATTTAACATAAAAAACAATATAATGGAATATATAACCCACTAGATTAAAATCTGTTCTGGGGCAATACTAGAGGAAAAAATACAAAATATCAAAGTACATAACAATATCATGTCATACGTCAAGTCATTTAGTACGTGCAAGTAAGATTAATTTAAGAGTAAGTCAGTTATTGTATTATGTTCGTCAGGTCTCTCTCAGAATCCCTTCTGCCCCTGTCCATGAGCCATTTCGTCACCAATTTGTTTAAGTTTTTCCCACTTGGGGAAATAAATTTAGATATATTTGGGATTATTCGATTATACATTCTTGGCCCAAGGAAGGTGAGGTATCTCTGAGCAAAAGTCGTATGTGTAATTATTGGTTGCAATAGTTTTCCATTTAGTGTATTTGTCGAAAGCATGTGTTGTGGCATGTATGTAGTCGGATTTAGGTGTATGTGTTTAGTTATCGTCTTTATGTATAGTTGTCGTATGTCCAGTACAGAAAATTCTTTGAAAAGTCTGTCAGATGAGTATCTATACTGTTTCCGGCAGATAACCCTGATGAGAGACTTCTGTGCAATTACAGCAGGGTAGAGGTTCGTTTAAGCCATACCCCCCCCCCCCAGCCTATAATACCGTAAGTGAGAACACATTGGCCTAGCGCATAACACATTGTTTTCAAGATTTTCAAGTCAAATATGTCTCTAATGTTTCTAAATACGTAAGTAAGTTTTCTTGTCTATTTAGTTACATTCGCTATGTGTTCCGTCCATCTCAAATTATTGTCTATTGTAATTCCCAGATATTTGTATTTGTTTGTATTTGTTAACCTGGGACAATTACAAGTCAGTGATTGTGTTCTACAGTTATGGTATGTTGATCAGTGCAGGTGGGTTGCCCTCTAGCATCAATGGAAAAGGTCATGTATTTGGTATTATCCACGTTCAGGGTTAGTAAGTTTGTTTGTAGCCATTCTTTCACCTTATTCATCCCATTCTCAGCCATACGATGTGTTTGTTTCCAATTTTTCGACCTCAATAATAAGACGGTGTCATCAGCAAACGAGATCATTGAACCCCCTATATCCATCTCGCAAAGGCTGTTAATGTACAGCAAAAATAAGGTTGGTCCAAGTATGCTGCCCTGTGGTACTCCGTATGAGTTTCGTATGAACCCACTGGTAGATCCAGGTAGTTTAACTGCCTGCAACCTGTTTTCCAAATACGAGTGGAACCATTTAAAAGCTCTTTCATCACTAATTTGTTTGATTTTATCCAATAGTATTTCATGGGAAACTGAGTCGAATGCCTTTGCCAAGTCCAGATAGACAGCTATACATTTATCCCTATCATCTAAAGCCTTTGTTACATAGTCAGTCAGTTTAAAGATAGCATCATTTACTCCTTTTCCAGTTCGGAATCCAAACTGTGCATCTTTCAGTCTATTATTTTCTTCAAGGAATGTTGAAAATTGGTTATTTATAACTTTTTCGAATATTTTTGAGAGACTGTTCAAAAGGGAAATCGGGCCATAGTTTTTTGGATCTGTAGTTTCTCCACCCTTGTGGATTGGAATAATATAAGCTTTTTTCAAATGTTCGGGGAAAATACCAGTGTTGATTGATAGGTTAATGATATGAGTGAGTGGAATTGTAAGGTATTTAAAACAGATTTTGTATAGTTTAACAGATACACCATCTGGACCCTGTGCACAGTCTGATCTTAGTGATAACCTAAATGACTTTGTAGATCTCAGAATAAATCCCAGTATTTTATTGCTCTCTTCGATAATTTTGTTCACGTGATCATCAAAGTGAAGCTCAAAATCAAACACCACACCTAAATCTCTAATCTTGTGTACTTCTTTTAAATCATGATTATGGATATTGTAAGTTTATCGAATTTTGTTTCTATTTTTGGTAAAAGAGATCAGATTACACTTCTCCAGATTCAAGTGCAAGTTATTGCTATTACAGTACTCGTGTTGTCTTCCCAAGTCCTCGTTAAGCATTTCACAGTCAAACAATGATTGAATTTGATGGTATATTTTTAAATCGTCCGCAAATAATAGAAGCTCTGAGTGTTTAAAGTACTTTTTATGTCGTTTATGAATATCGTGAAAAGTAAAAGACCCAAAACGGACCCCTGAGGGACACCAGATGTAACACTGACACTCCCAGATGAGTAATCGTTAAGTTTAACTGTCATCAATCTATCAGAAATATATGAGTCAATCCACTTTAGAAGATTCCCATGAATTCCATGAAATTCTAACTTCTTAATCAAAAGTCGATGATCTACTTGCCTTTTGCCTTTTGAAAGTCGGTATAAATGGCATCCAACTGTATACAATTGTCCATAGCTGAGAAAAGAAAATCAGTGTATAAAATCAGATTTGTTACTGTCGATGAACATTCCACTCATGAACCCATGCTGCTCTACAAGAAGATACGGTTTCAGGAAAAAAGTCATTTGTTCACGAACAATACCCTCAAATATTTTTGAAATAGGTGATACAATTGAAATTGGTCTGTAGTTACGAACGTCCAATTTGATGCCAGATTTATGCAAAGGAGTAATATAAGCCATCTTGCATTTGCATGGAAAGCACCCTTCTTGCAAACTCTTCATAAATATCAGATACAATGGCTTGGTTAAATGACTTGCACATCTCTTAAATATAATTGGTGCTATACCATCAGGGCCAACTCCTTTTGTCTCATCTATACCTAATAAACGTTTAAAAATATCAGATTTCAAGATGTTAATCGTGGATAAACATGAGTTAGTTAAAATATTTTCCGACTCTTCAGTATTAGAATCATGTAAATTATTCAGTGAAAATACAGAACCAAAAAACGACGAAAACAAGTTCGCAATTCCCTCTGGATCGCTCGAAGTCTGGTCACCGTCACTCATTACCCTTGGATAGCCTCTAGATTCTTTAAGATAATTCACAAACGAAAAGAAAGACTTGACATTGCCCTTAAGTGACTTCTCAGTGTTATTAATAAAAGACCTATAATCGTGATTCTGCGACAACTTAAACTGAGCTCTTGTTGTTGAGAAAATAAATTGTAGTCAGAAACGTTAAGATACATGTTCCACTTACGCCAAGCCTTGGACTTTCTCTTAAACAACAACACAGTTTTATTAGAGAACCATTTGGGAAAATTATTAGGTGACACCCTCTTCATAGGTGTATGCTTCTCAATTATCGGCAAAAAATAACCATAAAACGATTCAACCATCTCATTCACCGGTCCGTTTCCCAAAACGCTAACCTAATCAACACTTTGTAGTTTGAAATTTATTTCCAAAAAGTTTGACTTAAAGTATATCAATTTCTGGATCATATTTCGAGACAAATCCTCAGCAATTTCTCTCATAATCTATCAACATAAACTCATAATCTATCAACAGTGAAGGATGGTGTGAATCCTTACCAACCAGTGGAGAATCACATCTGGTAACAGAATAAGGAATAGTTGAAAGAACTAAATCCAAGATAACTTGATTGCTGTTATAAACTCCGTTATACTGAAACATATTGAGAAAAGATATCGATTCTATGAAATACTGCACAACAGGACCCGAATAAGAAAACGGAACAAAGATTGACTCAACATCAGGGTCTTTTTTCCATTGGATTGTTGGGATATTGAAATCTCCAATGAGACAAATGTCCGTTTTGTCGTGATAGCTGATTAAACGTTCAGATATACTTTTAAAAAAGATGTTATAAGTATACAAGGATGTGGAAGGCAGTATATATACTTCACCCAGTAGCAATGAGCATTTTCCCATGGAACTATGTGTTGCCGATGAAAAACGAATACTGGTAAAAATACTTTCACGAATATCAAAAACAATAAATAAAAAAAATTAGAAAACAAAGAAAAATAACAAAGTTGAGGTGTCCGTAAACTTCTTTATTTTTATTTTATTTTGAATATTGATTTGTTTTTAAATATTAGTTTTATATTGTGAATGTATTTGCTTCTCTCGGCTAGAGGAACATCGAAGGAGTGTAGTCAAAAGATTCCACACATGGAGGTTTTTGGCTGGCCAGCCTCTCAGGCTGCCCACTATGGCGCCTCCAGTATGGACAAAATTTGTGTAGTGTTCGGTAGTAGAATTCGGATAAATGGAAGTCCCCAGACTTCTGCGTTATCCGGGTGGTCGGTGGGTCTCCTTCAATGTATTTCACCAATATCATCCCAAACAAGAGTGGATGAACATTCTAGTGTCCGATCCACAGCAATTAAGACCCCACCTCCATCCCTTTTACCACTTAACATGAAATCCCTATCCTTCCTGTAACTGTAAATTCGTTTTGAAAAAGTTCGCTATCAAATATGCCACAATTTAGCCAAGTTTCCGTCAGAACAATTATATCATAATTATTTGCAAATAAGTTTGCTCTAAACTCCTCGGTCTTAGACTTCAAGCCCCGACAATTCTGATAGAATACTATAGTGTGTTTCACCTTTTAGTATGATATAAATATTCCCTATACTCATAGAAGTTGTACAATAGGTACTTAAAGCAAACGTATAAATTAAATCTCCACAAATGTATACTTCTCCCAATAATAATAACATCATCAAGCAAACGAACACATGAAACAATACAAAAAATGCGCCCAACACGGAACAGACCAGATACTTTATTACTAAAATAATATTCGCATATTTTTTTGCGAATGCGAATGCGAATTCTTTGAAATATGCGAATATTCGCGAATGCGAATGCGAATATTCGTTACATCACTACTCTCTACTACTTCTGCAACCCTAGTGAGGTAGGTATATTTAGACAGCAATATGAGTACACATGGGCATTTTCAGATTTTTTTGCTATGAGTATAACGTACGCGTCTCGAGAATTCAAAATTGTTTCTTAAATGACCAATTATTTCAGTTTTGCCCGAAATCACAATTATTGATAAAATGATGATTTTTTTCTTAGTTAAGCATAAAAATAACAGGTAACTATTTAAATTTTGCAAGTTAATGTGTAAATCAATATTATATCGATTATTTTAAGTCGATTATAACATCGATTATCATAAGTCGATTATAACATCGATATTATAATCGACTTGCACAAGTCGATTATAAATATTCGACTTTTGATCTACCCCTTCAATAATCGACTTCGACTCGTGTTAGTCGGTTCTTAGAATTCGATTTCCATACAAGTTGATACTTGCTACTAACAGTATAGTTGGATATACGGATGAACCATGGCCAATATGCATTTAGGTACCTACCTACCTAAGTATAATACAATATATTATATTCATACACGACGCCGTGCCGGACAACACCACAACGATGATGCTGTCAGTCAGTCAGTCAGCTGATTAGTGATCGCTCCATTCCTTGCAATTTTTATAACCTAATAGGAAAACCAAGTAACTGCCAGAAAATAATAATTTAGGAATAATTTAAACTTATAAGATAAAATTTGTGGAAGATTTTATTTTTATTTATTTATTCATTCTTTACTGTATATTGATTACAAACAATTACATAAAAGGTATACATTCAATATGTATTTTTATTTTAATAAGGAACAATAATTACATAAAAAATACATGCATTACAATGTTTCATAATATAAAATCATATAACCTAGGTCCTAAAATACTCCCGAACATGTATTGAAATATAATTTCCGCTATATTACTAAGCTAATGAAAATGAGTGGATAGCAACAAATACAAGTATTAAAATTATACTACTATACCATCACGGCATATCCCACAAGTGGGGTAGCCAGCAGACCAGCTGCATGTAAGAAACATGCAAGCTGTCCTCTCCGTGCCAATATAAAATCAAGACATTCAGGATGGGTGGCAAACCTCATCGCTGAATTTAAGATGTAATTAAAATGTCTTAATTTTTTCGAACACCTGCCTTTTACAGGACACTCGAAAACTTACGGAGAAGAGTGGGAGACCAATTCTTTACCGGGTGCTCCACGGCCTAAATTAAAATTATAATAAATACAAATTACTATACCTACATATTTTTATTGTTTAGCAGATGTAAGTGATGTCTATTTATTGTACGGTACGGTATTTAAGTAGTTCACGTACAAAGAAGTTAACGAGTAGAAGTAGATTGTCTGCTTATTCTCCGAAAATACTTTGCTTTACTTGATTAATAAATTTCTTCGTTAGATTATATCGTCGGGCCCGTAGAATAAAGGTCTATCTGATTTTTAGTCATTTTACAGGAGAGCACTTTAAAGTTTCCGATGCACATTTTTTCACATTTCTCCATAACCATTTGAGCTATATCCTTCAAACTTAACATTTCTTATACAAATAACATTATTGATGTTTAACTATTTAAATAAATAATCCAACATTTGTACTTTTTTACAAAAATCACAAAGACCTTTATTCTAGGGAAAATTTTTGTCCCATGTGATGATGTTGACTTGTTCTACGGACTTGTTGGTGGACGGTCTCGCCCTATCTTGCAATGTGCCGTTATTCTACGGAGTTTTTGGTTCTTTTGTTCAATCCTATGTGAATCAATCATCGTTTTTTTTTTTAAAAATAAGTTTTTTTACTTTAAACCAACTTGTGAATAGGGATTTTTGAGTAAAAATACGAAGGCTTATAGAAACAACATATTTTATTAACATTTTTTCAAAGACACATTAAATAATTATGTATGTACATACATATAACTTACATGGATATATTTTCAATCAAACACAAAATAGACTGCCTACCTATAATACATAATATCTCGTTTAATAGAAAAATTGTAAGCGTGCATGCATTTATGTAAGTTTAGGCAATATAAAAGATATAATATAATATCATTTTAAATATTCAACTTCATATAGATATATTATGTAACAAAAGAGAGATTTTTTGAAGATGAAATATTTGAAAAAAACATGTTTAATTTTATTTTTAATTTATTCGTCGTCGTTGTCCGCGGTAGAAATCCCATGACTTAAGGATTTAAAAAAAATATGATATTTTTCTGGAATTATTCCTGAATTGCAAAGGCTGATAAGATCTTTAAATTTATCTTCAGATATTGGTATTGGCTGTGAATAGGCATTTGACAAAGAGCTAACAGAATAAAGTCTAGTTTCTTTTTTGACAACGATAGTTTTGTAGATATGAGATTTAAGGTCATATTTATAATTTAGTTTATGATTCTGGCTGGGATCTACAAATACTTCTTTAATATTCAACCATGACACCTTATCGTTATCAATACTTTTTACCCAGTTTTTATTTACTATTAAATCTTTAAAATTAAAAACATTCTCCTGTTGTACATCATAAACATCGTACATATTCCCCTTTGTTTTGGCCCATTTCACAAGAAGCTGCCACTCGTCTGGTATGAAAACTGTCCTATTTTCAGCAGCTAATTCAATGACCGAATGAACCGAATCACCTTCGTTTTGCGTATGTCCTTTCTCTAAGAACCGGTGGGTAATTTTAACACCCAGCTCTTTAGAGGCATGAAGATACATAGCAAAAACTATGCGATTCCGATTTTGCCCAGGACAGTTGTCTGACCAAAATCGAAACTCTTTGGCCCCCTTCATCACTTGCGACTTCATATACAAGTATAAACAACTGGAAACTTCGTTTGCTCCTCGCTTAGCAATGCCTTCATGCCACATGTAGCATATTGCATCTTTGGTGCCTGTGTTGTACACAGTAAAATTAAAGCTGGATAATTTTCTTTTGTAATAAAGAATGCTTGTTTGCCCATGTGGACATTGAAGCACTTTTTCGAAATCAAAAGTGCAACAAACTATGGATCCATCTGAGGACATAGCCTCACTTTTGTCCATTGTTTTAAGTTGTCTCGCCAGTTCTTTTTTCTCTATATGATGCACGTGATTTTGTTTTTCAGCTTCTGTAGGATCTGTTTTGTGCTTCCAAATTTCACACTCATCACATGCATCTTTCTTGGGTATGTGGAAACCCAAATTAAAATTTACGTTTATAATATCTCTATACTGTCGCAGTGTTAGAGCTTTGGTGGCCCAATTGTTGGCCTGACACCATTCGTTATATAGGCGAAACATTTTTGCGATGCTCAGACTTTCATCTAAATATTTTTTTTTTGAATCCTTTCGTATGTAATGCGATTCCACAGGAACAAAAGAGTTAACATGAGCTGTTACACATTTAACTATATCTTCAGTGATAATTTTTTTATGGTGGGAATGTTTTCCCCTCATGTCCCCTGAACACAATCCTGAATCATTTAGTTTGTCCCAAGCTGTTCGAACACATTTTACTCCAATATTCAACGTATTAATAAACATAGTTTTGCAGACTAATGTATTGGAGTTGGCGTTTTCGCTATTTGGAATAAAATATTTATATGTATATTCTCTACTACTAATCAAATTTCTGTTCAAGGTCCGCTTCTTAGTTTCTTTCCTAGTAAAGTTGGTCAAGTAAAGCCATTGTTTTTCTTTATCTCCTATTTTCCAAAAGCGATTAAAAAAATTTTGTCTATCATCTTCTGATATTTTTAAAAAACATTTGAACTTACACGAACATGGATTCTTTACTTTCTTCTCCTCTAAAGTCTTTCCTTGTTTTGAAACATACGTTTTACCTCTATTTTTTAAAATTTTCCTTTGGTTCTCCTTCCAATTTTCCATATTAACGGGCCGTTTCTTAACATTAACATTGATATTAACTGGGGATTGAAAGTATGACGATACATCTGTTTCATTATTATAATTATTGTGCTGACTGCAGAAAACGTCATCGCATTCCCCGTGGTTATTAAGTGGGGAAGGAATGGGTGTTAAATTATTGTTGTTATGAAAAACGAAAGATAAATTTATACCATTTTCGCACTCCTCTCCACTTTGTTGACCAACATTTAGTAATTCGTTAGCAACATTACGTTCATCGTCACTTCCCGAAAATGCGTCATCCCATACTGTCTGCATAGTCTCTTTTATATTAATTGCTCCTGAAGGCAATGGCGAATGGGTTTCTGAAAAAGGATATTTATAAAATAGTTGTATTAGTTATTATGTTGTGAGAATAAATTAATTGGAAAACGTACATCAATAAACATTTGATAACCTAACAAAACTGACACGAAAATAAACTCAACTCAATGTTAATACCATGTATTATTCTGTAGATGTAAAAATACATTAATTTAATGCACATAATTGCGTAATTTTATTTTAAAATATCAATTGGTTATCAGAGGTAAGTCAGAATGCGTCAGTTGCCCATAGGTATTGATTTCAACTAGTAAATTTTGAATGGTTTGGAATCCATAAGAAATATTTATCACATTAAAATAGAACATCATTATAAACATATTGGTGTAAATTTATTTTCGAAATTATTTCAAATAAATGAAATAATTGATAGAATAAAGACATATCTAAAAGACTCTCCGTAGAATAAAGGTTGTTGTGAAGACGGGACTACGAAAATAAACCAAATTTCCGTAGAATAAGGAAACATCTGCACATAGAACAGCGAAGTATCCCTAGAATAATGCACTATTAGCACATAGGACGAAAAAATAACAAAAATAAACAATTCTGTACCAATATAAATATTATGATATTTCCAGCCCAAATCATACATATTCCCCAAAATATGGTGCATATATATTTTTTTAACTTTTTCCCATTTAAAACGTCCTATATGCACAACGACACTTTTAGAGAGAAATGTTGTTAAAATATGAAATAACTTAACAAACTATTAAATTAAATACTTAGATATAAGATTCTACTTACCCAATAAATTTAAATCTTCTGCCTCATATACAACTGTATTATTTTCAATATTTTCATCGATTGAACTCAATTGATCGTTTTTACCAAAATGTATTTCTTTGGCTATTTCTAATATTAATTTAGTTCTCTTTGACATTTTAAGATATCATAAATACAGTGTTGTATAAAGTACTTAACAACTCGTATATTTTTTTTACGAAAGGACGAAAATAATAATAATTTGTTATTAAAAAGTAATAAGCAACACGCTAACAGCACTCCACTAACGACGGATGATCGACGAATGCAATAAATAAGTGCACATGCGCAGATAGGATCATGCGATCATGCAACGCTAAGGTGTGATAGATCACGGTATAGAGGCGTGAGAGCACATGTTACTTTCTTCTACGGATATAAAATCAGATATGCCGTTTTATTAATTAATATCTAAAAAACTATGAATGATAGAAAAAATCTAAATATACAGTTTTGTAGGATTTTTGATACCTAATTAAACTGCATTAAAAACTCAATATCGTCCTATGATCACATCGGCCTTTTTTCTACGGGCCCGACGATATGTAATATCTTTTAAAGAGCGTTACTAAGTTTTACTATTAAGCTGTCTACAAGTAGAAGATCTCTTAGTAAAAAGAGAGACACTACTCGCGTAGTTACCTGAACAATTTTGTAGGCAATATTAATATGAGAACGTAAGCATTCACATTTCACAACCGCATCCTTCAACGCATAAAAACAAACTGAATTAAGCATGAGGAAGTGAGAGGGGAGTAGATGCGCACGTTTCGTTGACGATAGTTTTGTACTTCGTTTTTCCGAATATAATACTATCGTATACACGAAAATAACCGACTTCAAAATAATCGATTTTTGTGTTATTCATACCGCGCTACAAATAATCGATAGTACTTCGATATATCGATTATTTTTTACAAGTGTAGTCGATTATTTATATCGATTATGAATTGTTAACGACTTCGATTATTTCGATTGTAAAATATGATACTATCGCCCATCACTAATGTGAACGACCCTTTATATTCACAGGTTTTATGACTTCATTTAAAACTTAATTGTCTCTAAATTCAATAAAGTCCCATAAAATATCATAAAGCAAACCAGAAATATGTTAAATATGTATTTTTTTCCTGTCCTTCAAATCACAAAAAGTGGAATTCCTATTACGTCACGGCCATTCTAAACCTCTGTTTTACTTATTTTGGTCAAATCGAGTGTCGATTATAATTTATGGCAACATTATATTAGTCTATGAATGCCGCTATATTGTGTAAAAACGTCGGTTGTGCAGATTCTTGTGACGGAACTGGTCCACGTTGTTGCTCACTAAAATTGGTGTTCCATTACGAACGCAGATTTCTAAGGTAAGTTAAGAGTTTTATTTGTTTCTTTTGGACTCTAATTACATATTAAATATTGTTCATTTTGAATTACAAGTCGAATGCATCCTTATATTCACTAACAAGGTGTAAACATGTGGATGAACAGAGATCGATACCTATACGTCACGTCCATTACGGAACGTTATGTATTGGTGGAAAAAAACTGTCACGTAATGGAATTGTAAAGCCTAGCTTACATTGAATATTTTAATCTTCCGACTATATTAAAAGATGTTAATAATTATTATGATGGCGTTATGATGTCCAATATTTATTTATTATTATGAAAACAGTTCAAGTGATTGCTAGTAAATCATAAATCAGTACGTCAGGCCAATCAAGTGTAACAAAAACGACAAATGCTACCCCCGATTCTATTTCATTTTTAGTGTGCACTAACTAAAATAGTAACGTTCCAATTTTAGTTAGTCCATATTGGTATTCTATAAACCAGGCATGGGCAAACTGCGGCCCGAGGGCCGCATGTGGCCCGCCGCGTATTTCCTGCGGCCCGCGAGTAATATAATATTTTAAAAAATTATCACGTTTTTATTTTCAACGACTTTTTCAACAAAGATTGAAAATAAATTAAAAATAATTTATTAAAAAAATTAATAAACTGACATATGTATGAATATAATTGGACCGCCTTTTGCAAACAAGATCCAATCCACATAACAGTCGAATTGAGATATTAAAGGTTAAAGTTTGAACGCGTTTGTAAGACAAATTACAAAAAAAAAAATTAGGTTTGTTTTATTATTTGCTGGATATTCCTTCATTTTTTTTGTTCACATTTAATGCACACAATTATATGCTCTTATGTAATAAAAATCCAAGAAAATTGTCAGTGGATCTTTTTTGCATAATTACAATCTGTTTGTACAAAATTTATGCAAAAAAGATCCACGACGATTATTATGATCACAACTAGCTACTATGACTAAAACCAAGAGCGCAATAACTATAAATAACAGATCATCAAGTGTGCAGGTGACTTATATGTACTCATATATACCTACATTGACAATACTGTTCAGCTTCCCTCTATATCCGTGGCCTTATGACGATATGTATGCAGTTGTGCACACATGCTAATTTAGTAGATATGGAAGTAAAGAAAGTCATTTTTCAGTGTTGTTTTATTTATTTTGTATGTAAGAAAAATATGCAACTAAGATTCATAAAATAATATTAAAACATGAAAGGAAAAACTAAAAAAAATTAATAAAATAAAACTGAAAACATAAATACCTACCTACTACAAAAATAATGAAATAGTAATAAAATAATCAGAATTGATGGAACGTACTTAAACCACCTACGTTTTGCTGACGATATTGTACTGGTGAGTGAGAATATTGATGAGCTGAAAAATATGATAAAAGAGCTCCATGAAACCTCTCTAAAAATTGGTCTAGAGATGAACATAGGTAAGACAAAAATATTGAGTCCAACAAACGAGAGCCTAACAATTGACAACAAATACATAGAGGCAGTAAATGAATACATTTACCTTAGACATAAGATCAAAATTGAAAAGGAAAACCAAACTGCAGAGATACCCAGAAGAATAGGCCTGGGCTGGGCAGCACTTGGAAAATTGAAACATATTCTCACCAGTAAAGATATCCCAAGAAACCTAAAGAAAAAAGTCTACGAAACATGTATCCTTCCAGTATGGACTAGAAACCATATCGCTAACTGCAGCAAGTGTCCACAAACCAAAATGCTCACAAATATCTATGGAAAGACGAATATTAGGGGTGAGTATGAGAGATAAAATTAGAAACGAAGACATCAGACACCTAACAAAAGTCACAGATATTATGGATCGTGTTGCAAAGCTTAAGTGGCAGTGGGCGGGTCATGTTGCGAGACGAAACGACGGTAGATGGACTCCTAGAATCCTCAAATGGCGACCATGGAGTAGCAAAAGAAGCATCGGCAGACCGCAAAAGAGATGGACTGACGACATTACTCCAATTGCGGGAAGGAAATGGATACAGAGGGCACAGAACCGCGACGATTGGAAAAGTTTGGAAGAGGCCTACATCCAGCAGTGGAGAGATGGCTGACTAAGAAGAAGAATAAAATAGTAATAAATAGAAAAATGATTTTCATTTATTGAGATATTTCCTCATCTTCGATTTCAAAGTCTGGCTCACCTGAAAATCCATCTATATCATCAAATATTGAAGTGCTACCTCTTAGTTTTTTATAAAAATCTTTCGCATCGTTTGGAATAAGATGCATCATGCCTTTGAGGTCTTTTAATTTCGCCTCTGGAGTTTCTTTTACATTTGGCCAAAGTTTTGTCATCATTGTTGATTTGAGTTCAAATATTGGCCGTGAATATTTTTTTATGTCTATTTCTTCAAAATCTTCATCAAAATTTTCCCGCATAAATAATGATAAATAATGAGTGTGGAAAATCTTTTCTCAGGCAAATTTCTTTTGTCGCCAGCCAAGAAACGTTGTTTCTATTTTTCTTATTCTTTACGATTTGTTACATTTTTTCAAAACAGCTGAAGATAAAAATACATCATGCTCGATCCTATTCACTATAGTATATCCTCACGCCATGTCCCAGGAGGGGTAGGCAGAGAGAACGGAACGCCATATAGATCTATCCTTACATACTTCTTTCGCTTCCTCTACATTCATCCAGTTTCTCATACATGCACGCTGATTTCTCTTACTTAGCACGCGTCCGTCCTTAAGAATTTGGTCCACGTGATCAAGCCACGTGGTTCTTGAACGTCCGCGCTTCCTCACACCCCTTCTTTCAGATAAATACATCCTCTTCGTCATCCTTTCATCTTGCATTCGCTCAACATGTCCAAACCATCTCAACTTGTTAACACGCATTCTGTCCACAACACTCCTCTCACATCCGCTCATTCTCCTGATATCCTCATTCTTCACTCTATCTAGCAAAGTTTTACCAACCATTCTTCTCAGTGAACGCATCTTCACAGCATTTATTCCACTCTCATCCTTTTTCAACCACGTCCAAGTTTCGCTTGCATACATTCACTACGAGAGGTTTATTTTGTTTACACTTTTGCATGATGTGCATGTAATCGTCAATTTCTGACTTATCACACTCGGATGTCGAATTTTGTTTAGCAATGGAAAAAAAATCAAACCTTTTGATATTAAATGACACGGCAACTATTTTATGCAAAACTTTTCATCATTAATACTAACAAAACAATTTTGCAATAAAGATCCTTGAATTATTTGTAGTACGAATTCGCTGCATTGAATATTTTGCAATAGGGATCCATGGTCTGTTGATCTTGTTCGCGAAATATTTCTGTAGTACTTATTTACTGGATCGAATATTTTGCAAAAGGGGCCCATGCTCTGTGGATCTTGTTGGCGAAATATTTTATGGAACGTATTTACTGTATCAAATATTTTGCAACAGGGATCCATGATCTTTGGATCTTGTTCGCGAAATATTTTTGAAGTAAGTTTTTACTGGATCGATTATTTGCAATAAGGATCCATGCTCTGTGGATCTTTTTCGAGAAATATATATAGTGCTGTTAACTTAAACTAACGGTTTAGCGAAATAGATCCATGCTTCATGGTTCCTTTTTGTAAATTATATGTAAGTAATTTTACTTAAAGTACAATTTACATTAAAAAGTTCCAAGCTTTGTGGATCGTTGTTGGGAAATTAATATTAATGTTTTTTATGATAAATCCGTTTTATGCAATATCATTCCAAAGTATTTGGTTCCATTTTGCAAATTAGAATTATAGGACAGATTATACATCACCATACTAAACCGTCGTAACATGAGGATTGAATCTTTTTGGCAAAAAATATTTGTCCGTTTTTTTAAATGTGGTAACTTGGGACATGCGTTTTTTTTATCATTCCATTAAAGCTTTCGGCTTGATATTTTTTTATATGATACAAGTCGCAAAGGAGAGTCGTTTGATACATCTAACTCAAAAAATACCTACTTGTGGTTTGGATCTTGTTTGCATAATGCGGTCCAATTGCTATTATCATTTTTTACTTATTGTTTATATTATTTTGGATTTAATTGTTATTATTTTTTTTCTCTTTATTAACATGTAAAAGGCGAAAGCCGTGAATATGCATAAATAAATAAATAAAATATATATATAAAAAAAAAAACAAAAAACTTATCTCGGATTTTCGACTGATATAATTAATGAATATTATTACCATGCGACGTTAGCTTTACTTTTCCATTACGTAACGAGAGACTTCCTATTACGTTACTGTCCTATTATATCTCTGACTATTTTTTTTAGATTTTATTCCAACAACTGATACTGAACTGTATTATTGTAATATATAAAATATAGTATGTGAACTGAATTGTTGTTGGAAAGTGCAAATCACCAACAAATTTGCCATCATTAGTGTAGAATATAAGAAAACTCATTAGGTACTGTATAGTACAAAACGTAACGTAATGGACCAATTGGACAGAAAATGTGACATTTTACGTTATTTTCCTAATAAAATTATATATTTTCTTAAAGAATGCTGTGATTATAACTATATTAAATACTTTCGACAACTATTCACTAAAATGTTTTTATTTAAAACCCCGTTGAATTGTGTGATGTAATGGAAATTTCTTGAGATATTGCTTCACGAAAACGCATTTCCTGAAAAAAAGAAAACACAAAACTTAAAAGTAATTGATTTCTCACGTCCGTTACTGTTGTATATATATTTTAAATACAAAATCAGGCATAATTTGTTACACATATTTTTTTAGGTTCCACTACGTAACGAAGCAAAAAAAATTGAAAATGCCCACATACACACGTACTGATGGCAAATATTTTTTCTCATATTTACGTACTTTGGGGCGCTGAGAAGCCACATTAACACTTACAAGTCGTTCTAGGTCTACTAATTTATTATGTATTTTATTAAAAAATAGTTAATTAAAGAAAAAATTAAATATATTTATTTATGTGGCTTTCAGTGTTGTTGCTGCAATAAATTTAGATGCACAATTTTTTTTACAAAAATATTTGCAGCAATAATACTGTAAGCCACAGTTTTCTCAAAATTTGACCTTTTTAATTTTTTTTTTCAATTTCGATAAATGAGATTAGTAAGTAGGTATATGTAATTATGGAAATTAATGGACATAATATAATATTTGAATTCGTCTTTTTGTATGATTTGAGAATTTAAATAAAAATTCAAACTCAATTATCTCAAAATAAGGATTAGGTGGCATACAGTGTTAAATCCCCAAGCCCTTAAATTGGTCTCCCACTCTTTCCTGTGAATTAACGTGTGCCCTGTAAAAGGCACATGTATGAAGAAATAAAGACATTTTACTTCTCAATTCCAGTGATGAAGTTTGCCACTCATCCTGAATGTTTAAACTTATTGTTGCCATGGAGAGGACAGCTTGCATGCTTATTACATGCAGCTGGTCAGCTGGCTACGATATGCCGTGATAGTGGTAGTAGTAGACCCATGTACACAATTACGGCATTTTGTAACCAGTGGACCTAGTCAAAACACATTGAAGCGTTACGTTTTCGTTCAAACGCGGACGACGTTGCGAGAACATGTCAATTTTCGAAGCTGAAATACACAAGTAGCTCCGCGAAAATTGACGCGAAAATCGTCGTCCGCATTTGAACGAAAACGTAACGCTTAAATGTGTTTTGACTAGGCCTACTGGTGACTAACTGCTTATAGAAAATATGCAAGTCGCCGTATCCGTATCAATAAAAATAAGACATTCAGGATGGGTAGCATACCTCACCGCAGAATTGAAGATGGCAAATACCTTGTAAGTGATGTTTTACAAATATCTGTCTTTTACATGCCACTCGAAAACACAATATATACCTACATACACAATATGTGTTAGAACATGAGATATGAACTTCATATACCTACTGAAGAATATGAACTTAGGAACAATAAATAAGAAGAAGAAAATGCAGCTGAGTGTCGCCAATATTGATGAATTACCAATATTTTGGAAGTAGGAGAATAAAATTAAGTAAATAAAGTTCTAACACAGTTACACTACTACAAATTTTAGAAGCACCTAGCAAGATGAAACTTGAAAATGCTGGATCCGGATAAGAATGCAGAATTCCATCCGAATCCAAAATTCTTTTTCTAAATTGCTTAAGCTAGACCAGTGGTTCTTAGCTTTTTTTCTCCAATTCATCACTTTTAGTGAGCCAACTCTCCATTCCCCACCACAGCATTGGTCTTTGACAAATTCAATTTTACCTATTATGCAGTGTTTGGTGGGTGTGTAGATATACGTTTTACTTTTTTGTGACATTTTACAGCCTTTGATCTTTGTTTGCATATAATAGATTTATTACTAACAGTAAGAGAAAAATTTGAAGTACTATGGATTTTTTATAGATGGAAACAAATGTACGAAATTCCTCACCTAACAACTCCGCCATTCCCATCCAGTGGGGAATTCCCGTATAACGGTATAATTAGCATCCTCACTTCAGCAATAAAGTATGCCACCCATCCCGAATGTTAAAGGATTCTATAGTTTTCAGATATCAATACTGTAAAGATAATGGTATTATTGTTAATACGTACTAAACTAAATTGGAAGCAATAGACAGGTATAGGTACTAGGGTAGATGACCCGGTTGTGGACACTTTAAGAAATTTTCGTCCGAACACGGAGCAGTACGAAGTTATAAAAAGAGGGGGATACATTTTTATTTTTTTCTCTTATAGTCCATTCATTATTCTCCTAGAAAAGTACAAAAAAAGTATTTGAGAATTGCTAAATAAAAAAATAAAAAATAAAAAGTTCGACAAGGTCGAAAAACACCGGTTTTGGACACTTTACCCCCGGTTTTGGACATACGTTGTACCAGTTTTGGACACTTTGTAGCACTTAGGTTCTTATCTTTCAAATTGATATAAAATGAAGGAAATGGGTTTTTTATACCGTGTATTATTAAAATTATAAACAAAGGATATGAATTAACTCTATAACTATAATAATGCTAAAGAAAAAAGGTTTTTTCTCCAAAATTTAGAAAAAAAAATAAACTTCTTCTATTATTCCATCACGGCATATCCCACAAGTGAGGTAGCCAGCAGACAAGCCTCATGAAATAATTATGAAGATGTCCTCTCCATGCCTACAAAAAATTAAGACATTCAGGATGGGTGGCAAACATCATCGCTGAATTTAAAATAAAAAATATCTTGATGCTAACACCCATCCGACTTTTACAGGGCACTTGAAAACTTGCGAAAAAGAGTGGGAGATCAATTTTTGTCGGGTGCTCCACAGAACAATAAGAGTAAAAGATTTTATCAAAATTAAAATAAAAAACAAACATATTGAGCACTTTAATCATATTTAAGCCATTGAATCATGCCAAATTGTAATCGAAGAGATCAATTTCAATTGACAAAATAGAAATTAGTCTCTCTGTCTCTTGTGTAAAATTAAGGTTAAGGTGGCACCATTTTAATGTTTTTTTCGCCTTAAAATGTAAAAATATTAATTTTCCTATATTTTTATTAGGGTGTCCAAAACTGAAACACTATGTGAGCCGGTTGTGGACACGTCTGTGTCCAAAACTAGAACAATTGTTAAATTGCTGCACTAGTTGTAGACATGCAGGATTGTGTTAAAACAAATGAGTGAAGTTATGAAATATTGTTAAAAATATATTCATAAGACTTCTACCTAACAGTGTAAACGGTTACATTAGCAAAAACATTAAGGATTGTTCAAATATTTTCAGATTACTAACCAAATGGTCCTTATAATTTTTGTTAACAAATCAGTAAATTTACACATGTTTTAGTGAAAACTTTAACCATCACGACATTTGACACAATGCCAGCTTATCTGTTAATTTACAAATATGACCAGACCATACTCGGAAGAAATGTTATGCATAAATGAAACATCTTAAAATTGTTCACATCCTTATTTCTGGGACATCAAATCTCAAAATGTCCAAAACCGGGGCAGTGTCCACAACCGGGTCATCTACCCTACTAACAAAATAATTATTATGTGAGCGGATTATTTGCTTATAACACCTACAGGTCAGGTTCACGGTGTAAGATAATCTAAGCCTGTCTGTCACTAGCTCGGAAAGTAGCTGTAGCGTGTGCATCTTTGTGGGAGCCGGATAATTTACCGACAACAATTTGCCGACGGACAATTCACCGACAACAATTCACCGAGAGGATAATTCACCGACAGGATAATTCATCGACGTACATTTCACCGACAGACAATTTGCCGACAAATACAAAACAATATACAGTGGTGCCTCGCACAAAGAACGCCTCGCACAGCGAACGCTGCACACAACGAACTTCCTGTTCGTTGTTTTCACGATTCATACAACGAACTTCGCTTCACACAACGAAGTCGCCCGAGCTTCCACGATCGCTGCCGATGTATTGCATACTCCCGCGCAGGCACTGCACGATACTGGAAAACTTTGCTCCTGCCGTGAAGAAATTCTTGCTGGAAAAAGAACTGCCGCTCAAAGCCCTTCTGATACTTGAAAATGCCCCTTCTCACCCAAAAGACCTAGAGAAAATATTGCATGAAAATGATCCTTTTATCAAGGTGCAGTATTTGCCACCAAACACCACATCCATTCTTCAGCCAATGGATCAGCAAGTTATTGCGAACTTTAAAAAACTCTACACTAGAGCCCTCGTTAATAAGGTGTTTGAAGAATGCGAGTTTGGTGGAGACAATATGACTGTCTGAAAGTTTTGGAAGGAGAAATTTGATGTCCTTATGGTAATACGACTTATACAGAAGGCCTGGGAAGAAGTGTCACAAAGGACCCTCATATCTGCTTGGAAGAAGAGAGAAGCTTTTTTATGTCATCTTAGCATATTTTATGCTACAGAACGAATTATTTGTTATATATGCTACAAAACGCGTTTCACATAACGAACTTTTCGCATAACAAACTTGCTCCTGGAACGAATTAAGTTCGTTGTGTGAGGCACCACTGTACCTAAACACGTTTTGTAATGTTGTATTTTATTGTTTATGTATTTGTGTAACAAAATATTTAAACAACCACTACAAGAAACAATCTGTCTTTTTTTAAAAAAAGAACTTCCGACCACGCCAGAATTATATTATTCGCATTTGTCGGCAAATTGTCTGTCGGTGAAATGTACGTCGATGAATTATCCTGTCGGTGAATTATCCTCTCGGTGAATTGTTGTCGGTGAATTGAGTCGTATAAATGCAAACAGCGCTATCTCCAGTAATGATCAAATTTGTACTAAGTACTAGATAAGACAGAGTATCATCAAAGTTTCACCTACAATAACATGATGTTGTGCAAATTCCATTATATCCCATAAAAAATGTTATCCAAAAAGAACATTGAAATGCAAATAGCGCTATATCCCGCTCCATGTGAGATGCAGAATACGTCAAATCCAATGGACCAATAGGAAGCCATGATTTTTCATTGCAACGTGCGGTGTGACGATTGATGGTTACTTGTGTTATCACGGTTCATTTTTATATAAATTTGCGTACTTTTTTTTAAGTAAAATGGAAAGAAAACTAGAAGAGGTGAAAGAAAACATGTCTAGAAAAAGAACTAGAAATCCAGAAACATGGAAGCGTCATGTGGAACACTTGAAAAGGTATTTAAACTTTTTAATATTTACATGTCAACTACACGATGTACAGAGTGGTCCAGAAATTGATTCATAATCTATGTTGTGTTGAAGTAGGTAATTACTTAGCATAGAAATCATTACTTGAATGTGTCAATTGGTTTTTTCACCGATTAATTATTCCTTTAAACAAGAATAACAAATTACTTTATCTGTTGTCACAACATTCACCAATAGCAGTCCATACAAATTCGAATAATTTATAATTCAATAACATTAATATTTGTCTCTTATTAAATTTCTCATATTTCAGCTGACTTCACTGATATTTTATTCTCTGTTTATCAAATTTCCACATATTCTTTTTATACCTAAGTATATTTTTTTAATTTATTTTTAATTTGTTTCAGATATGCGCCTACATGTTTGCCGGAATTTCCGACATGCGGCCATAAAACTAAATAGTTTTGAGTGCGCGTTTCTGACGATGGCTGCCATCTTTAAATTTCTATTGTATCATGACCAAAATTGACTTGAATATTTTTCAATTTTACTGATTAATTATTTATCTCTTTTTATCTTTCTTTTTATCATTTCTATAATTATCATGTGAAAAACATACTATAATTACATATATTATATATACACTTATTTGTATTGTTATAACTATTTTATGTACATATGCCTACATATTTTGAGGTGTCATTACTATTTCTTTTTTTTTGTATCTTTTATTTTTCATTTCTTGATGTGTGTTGTTTCTAAAGTTATTAATTTAATGTTCTCAGTAAGTAGACTAATGTTGTTGTATACTTGTATGTGTTATATTTGTTAAAAGTGTGTTGACACGCTAAATAAAGTAAAATAAAAAAATAATCACAATTAAAGAATACTATGCAATGCAGTGTTTTTTTAACCACCCATTACTAAAGTAAATTTAAAATGGCGGAAAACCATAATGTCTGTTGCAAATCCCGCCAAATCCACTGTCATCCGCGTTCTGAGTTGCAAAATACGTTATATCCAAATATTTGTTTAAATATCTTGTAAATAGTATAATCTCTAAGTGAAAAGATATTAATTTTTCTTTCATTAAGGTATATTTTAACTTTATTTCACTTTTTATTGCGAATATTTCGTATTATATTTTAAATACGTATAACTCAAAGTCTTCTCGTAAGGAGATAGCGCTGTTTGCATTTATACGACTCAATTCGTTCGTCGGTAGCCTGGGGGTAGAGTCTCGGCCTTGTTAACAAGGGGTCCGGGGTTCGATCCCAGGTGCCGGCAAAAAAAAAAAAAAAAAAAAAAAAAAAAAAAAAAAAAAAAAAAAAAAAAAAAAAAAAAAAAAAAATTGTCCGTCGGCAAATTATTGTCGGTGAATTTTCCTAGACCCCATCTTTGTATAGCTATAGAGTTTGATACGTATAGGCATATCCAATTTACACAGTGGAATGGAGTGGAGTATGGTTGCCCGCCTGGAGGACGCCGCACTTCGCCTCCATAGCCTCGCCATTCTATCGCAAACAAAACTACCACTACCACGTGCTTATTCTGCACCATACATTGTATAACACATTATTTTATAATAATACTGTAATATGTAATATAACCTAACATAGATATAATAATATTCACATCACATAAGCATCCACATCACTATTATCAACTCTATGTCTAAAGAGGATTTACATACGACAATGTCAGCAGTAGTGTTGTTGAATTCTCAAGAATTTCTCGAAGTAGAGAATTTTCGGAGAATTTTTTTATTTTTTATTTAACATGATATGGGGGGGGGGGGTGAGAGAGGTGAAAGAATGGTTTTGGGTGAGGATAAAATAAATAAAATATTATGCCAAAAATGCCAACGGCTGAGACTCTACTGGGCTACCCACAGCACTCCAGGAGTTAAAGCAATAAAAAAAATGGTCTCAATTAAATATATAGTGAGGCTATATAAATAAGAGACGACAAGTTATGTGTAAATGGACGAAAGTGTAAAAGGCAAATATGAATTTCAAATAAACATTTAATTAAAAATAAAAAAATTCTTACCACTATTACAGACACACAAAAACAAGGCTAGACAATACTACGGCTTAATCACTACCCATTGTCTGTGCACACTTAATTGTCCCACAAGAAAAACACACTTGATGATGATTCAATTAATAAACGAAGCACTTTTAAAATCAATTAATTTACACTTTACGCTGACGAGCAAACGGATCCCACGTTGAGGGGGCCTCAAGCATGAAAATGCTTAAAGGCAAAACAAGTTGAAGAAGGCGCCCCTGGGCGCAGTGCTGGTAGGGCGAAGCCCTACGTCCGAGGCTTCTGGAGGCAATTAACAGCCTACACAGGTACGAAGTTGGCACGTCATGGCTTCAGGAGGAGAATATCTCAACTCAACTGAAGCCCAATGACTAGAGACACTTGTCTCTCTGAAGGTCAGCTGATGAGTGATGGCAGGAGCGATCCTTATACCAAGGACGCCTGTTTACGACTCACTGCTCGCTACGACTCACTGATAACGACTACTGATCACTACCGATGACTGGAGGAGACTAACTGATCTTTCAAGGACATTTCTCCGCTGTTCCTTGAGTGGTGTAGAGAGGGGTTGGTCATATACCCCTCCTACGCTGTGATGCATCTCTGTGCAGCGCCGTGATTGGCTAATTGAATACCAATACACGCTCACCGCAAGTTCCATTGTATTGCGAGTACACCTGCACCCTTGTCTGCATTCCAGGAATTATGCCATGATAAATATTTACAAATAAATTCGGTATTATAATAGCGTCCAATGCACTGATCTAATTATTAAGTAATTCACAAAGTGTCTCTTTCACTGATATCATATTTCTTGTGTCCTTTATCACCATTTATAATTATAGCGTCTTTTTCGCACAACACAAAATAACACACCTTATTCTATTACATATGTCACAATACAACCCTTTAGGTAGATAATTAAATATTCAAAATACGTACATATGTTACGATAAAATTAAAATTCATACCTAAAGAGTCGTTTACATAATTCAAAACATATCATAGGTATCGACACTCAATAGATCGAAGCGTAGGTATAAAAAATTCAACCAAGCCGATACTATGAAATAATAACAATCCAAACGCATTCTAGAATATTCATTAAATAATTTGATACATAATGAATGCGCCTTAAGTTGATACGTAATGAATGCGCCTTAATCTTTTGTCAATATTATTCTCTTTATTACCCCTGTTGCTATGCAGGTACAAATATAAATAAACAATGATAATATTTTGAATGCAGGTACGAAGATTAGTAAACAATATCTAATAATAATATTAGGTACCTACCTTTTAAGTGCAAGGGATATTTTTAATGTTGGGATTTTCAAAGTTCTTATGAACTGCATTGTTTTATATTGAATTCCCTTACAACTTTCTAAAAACCAATTATTTTTAATGGTAACTTTTCGGCACAATACCTACTATACCGGGCATATCAAATCGCTACCCATTCCTTGACGAAAAGTTACCCATTCTTTATAAAACATATCCCATAGTAAAATTTCAGATACAATACAATTTAGCTAGACTAGCAATAAAATTAAAAACAATTAGCAAGTAGGTAGGTGCACACACATTTCAATTTAAAATCATAAACAAATTTTAAACGCATTTCTTTTTACTTTACATCTTTTAAAACCAGCTCTATTTAAATTACAAATATACATCGTCAAACATATCCCTCGTATGTGACCAAAACAAACATGGTAGATGTGACTCTTCATGTAAAACGAATATTATACTCCTCATACTTCTGCACTCTACAAGCATGCTTTGTGACAGCAGGCTGGGGGACTGGTTCTCTCAGTTGCACATACATCACTCTTCACAAGCATTGGACCTCACTGTCCCTCACATACATGGACCTCACTGTCCTCACGACGAAATACATTGGGGAACTAAGCAGGACGGAACACTCATCGCATCTGTGCTTATCCCATACTAAACAAAACATCTTCTTCATACACGCAGAATTACTATCTTTCTCATACACGCAGACTCTCTTCAAAACACGCAGAATAAATACCTCTCCTTACAAATAACTCCCCGTGCCAACTGAGAATCCCTCACATATCTCTATCATACAAAGCATCTCTCTCCTCTGTTACAACTTCCATATTCAGAAAAACAACATTATATTCACATATTCCACACATCCAACATCCACATAAATTATCTTCACACGTTACACTCGCTGGTTACTTCAAACAAATTCTATTTTCCGTATTCCAAATTTAAATTAACATTTCACAACGATTAAAAGAAATAAATGCACACGTAGGCATTTAACAAAAGTTGCACCTACCTACCTACGTAATGAAAAACATTTTAAACGTGAAAACTATACCTATACATCATTCTAACTTTAATTCTGGGCGCCAGAGATATTTTTACGGAAAATATTCAAACCATTTAAAAATATTTAAACAAAAAACACTTTTCCTATAACAAGCCTAAGTCAATCCTTATCCAATATAACACACACATGTGACTATCTGGCTTGATTGAATTTTCTCCTGGACTTCAAGCATCGAGAATCCATATCGATGAACAAATTATAAAAATAATCATCGATAGCATAACATTGGTATTTGATTCGATTGACGGACGCATATATCTTTTTGAACAATATCAACGCTGTTCTACGGCGACGAGCAATTTTTCTATTCACAAATCTCAATATAATTATAGCTGTACATACAAGCAAACGTATGCAGCTTTCCGCGATCAATCCCGCGACGATCAGCATTGCCAACACTGATTTCAACACCCACGCGAAAGACTTAACCCATTCGTGAATAGATGGAGGTGTGAGTACCTCCCCTTCGGTGTCCTCGTCTATCTCTTCCTCCGAGAGGGTAACCCCATCCTCTACGGGTACAATTTCCTCCCTAGCGTCCTGGCTAGGTACATACCGAACCTCATCGCGAACAGATGCTATGTCTGGAAGATTATCTAACACAACCTGATAACTCTCTGTGATCACTTCAGGTTCAGATTGTCTCTCCGGAGTGTTTTCTGGAAAGTCCAGGCGCCATACCAACTCTTGCAAATATTTGGTTAGGTAAAAGACTCGGCCTCATGAACAAGGGGTCTGTGGTTCGATCCCAGGTGCCGGCAAACTCCCCTTTCACGACACAAGCTTTTAGCTTACTGTGAAAGGTGTATAAGGTTGTATTTGGGTTTATAACAAAACCCAGATATATCTTTTTTAAAAAAAAAAAAAAATTACATAAAAAAGTCCTAATAACTGATGAAAAATCTTGATCTTTGACCATCAGAGGAGAAATTCTCGGAGAAATTTCTGGTTCTCAAGAAATTTCTTTGGAGAATTTTCTCTTCTCACATCACTAGTCAGCAGTCAGGACACTGATGAGTATATAATATGAGGTGAAAGTTTTACTCCATTTCACTGCGTACAGTCGGGCAGAGACTTGGTTCATGCCATTGCATATGGTACGAGACTCGGCCCGTCGCCAGAATATACAGTTTGGATTTGTTGAATGTTATCTTTCAACATTGTGTAGGTACCTACATGTGTATCATCAGGACCATTGATAATAATATGCGAAACTCCTCGCATACAGAATTTGATGTTGTGAAGGGCATTTTGTGAAATGGCAAAACCATCCCTATCGTATAATAACATCACACTAACACTTTCGTACTTAGGTGTAATATTCCAAGTTATACGAATAAAAAATCACTTACACTTCGTCGAGTTCGTCGGTAGCCTGGAGGTAGAGTCGCGGCCTTGTGAACAAGGGGTCCGGGGTTCGATCCCAAGTGCCGGCAAACTCCTTTTTCACGACACAAGCTTTTAGCTTACTGTGAAAGGTGTATAAGGTTGTATTTGGGTTTATAAAAAAAAACAGATAAGTATATTATCTTTTTTTTTAAAAAAACAAAAACTTCTGCAGAACAGAAAGCTCGGAGAAAAGAATTTTATTAATTAATAACTTGTTAATATTTAAATAATATTTCATTAAAATTATTAAATATCTTTGCTCTTGAGAATAATATTTATTAGATTTTTAACTAAAATGCCCACAATATTCGTTGCTAAACGAGGTGGTTTTACGCTATGGAACTCCAAGAAGACTTATAAGTGATAACGGGACACAATTTGTTAGTGCCGTGATGCAGAAGGTTACATTTTGCCTAGGAATAAAGCAAAATTTCACACCAGTGTATCATCCAGCAGCAAATCCAGTAGAGAGGAAGAATCGAGACTTGAAAACTCAGCTAGCAATTCAGGTTGGGAAGACTCATGATAAATGGCCTGAAGCCCTCCCAGGAATAAGATTTGCTATGAATTCGGCTAGATTTCAAAGCACGGGATACACTGCTGCCTTCTTGACTTTTGGACGTGAACTACGCTCTCCGGATGATGTCTCTCGGGACTTAAGGAGCATTATCCAGTCGGAGAACTTTATACCCGAAGTCACCCCAAGACTACTTCGGCTAGAAGAAACGTTGAAATTAGCTCGTGAAACACACGAGAAGCAGCAAGATCAGCGTAAAGAGAATGCTGACGCTAATAGAAGACCAGATCCCGGTTTCGTTCCAGGAGACTTGGTCTGGGTGGTCGCACGGATAGTGAGTAATGCCGCGAAGAAGACAACTGCAAAGCTTGCTCCACGTCGTGATGGACCCTACGTCGTATTACAGAGGCGAAGCCCGACGAGCTACGAAGTAGCGGAACTACAAGAGCCAACCACCTCGGTAGGAACATATCATTCTTCCTCTCTAAAAGCCTACAAGGGGCCCAATGAGGATATACCAGTGCCCCTCCAACCCATACGCAGGCGTGGAAGACCCAAGAAGCAGTGATAATGCATAGAAGATGTTAGGATTCCTCAGCGGGGCGCTCATCGGAATCCTAGGGGGAGTATGTAACAAGACGCCCGCCGCTATCTCGAATACTTTCTCGCTCACACACTGAGCGCATAGCGAACGCCTGTACACTAGGGCTAAGCCATAAAACTTCGGGGGTAGCGAACGTAGGTACGAAGCAAATCATCGGGGGATGCCTGAATGGGGGTGCCGAAAACAAGTATATAAGGGCTTGCAGCGACTCATTTAGTCAGAGAGCCAGAACCACTCTTCAGTAGAGAAGTAACTTCAGTTAAGACCTTGGACGCTTGTGTGGCCTTGTCTAAACATAGGAAGTAGAAACCTACAAGAAGACTGGTTGCAGTGGTGAAGCTTCGTAGTAGTAACTCTGGACGCGTGTGTTGGCCGAGTAAACGCAAGCATTCTTCATCTCCCTAAGAGTTGCGGACGCAGACGGTGGCCCACTCGTCATACAACCTTGCATCAAAGACGTGTAAATGTGTATTATAGACTTTCAATCTCAGTAAATTGTACCTACTGGTGACTTTGCATATAAATTATTTATTGAACTATTGTAAACTGTGCCTTAACCCACCCCCTGACTTTAATATCAAAATATACAGTGTTGTGTAAGAATATTTGTTTGTTTTCATTTATCGCCACTAACGCTGTATAGAAGTAACGTAATAAGCGTTACAGTACCAAAATATAATAATAAATACGGTAAGAGAACTTTAGAATAATTATAACGTGCCTAAATTGCTTAATATGATGCCGACATCTATTAAGAAATGTGGTAGTAAGATTGCAATAAAAAGACTTGTCAAGGAATGGCTGCTGAAATGTGCATTTGTATATAATTGAAATTTTGTAAATACTTTAGTTGTTAAGTTTATGTTCGATGCTTTGGATTAGGTTGAAATAAATTATGTATATATTGTTACTTTGTAAGGAACGCGCCGACAAATCTATTTTAATGGATTTGGCGCGACTGTATATTTGTATTTAATGTTTATATTATATGAAATAAATAAAAAAAAAAAAAAAAAATATTTGCAATAGAAATATAATATTTTCGCTGGGCATAAGTTGCATATCAACATGATTTATTTAATACATTTTTCCGCTGAACATAACATCAATATTATGCTGATCGTTTAAATGATAGCCATAATAAAATTATTATTACGTCAATGCATATCAAAGACATCATACGTAACAAGATAGTGAAAAAATGCTATGTATAATGCAACTGATGCATACAGAGGTCTCAAACCCCTTAAAATACTAAGTATACCTACATTGCCATATTTATATACAGAAACTTGTAAGTTATAACATCAATACATTTTATCAAAAATAGTCTTGAAATTCGTTAATGTTTTCCACGACCACCTAATAGTCATTTCTCTGTGGTTTGTTTTAATGGTATGCATGTGTGGATTGCATGTCACAGGTGTGCCTGCATAATGTATTTTTTATCTAGGTAAGTACCTAGGTAATACTTGGATATATGGATATGGCGTCGTTTAATAAAATAAAAGAATTTATAGTTTACCACAAACACCTGTATTATTATGAAAGCTAATTTTGTATATACTTAGACAATTTTACGACTAAAAACAATGGAAAATTCCTTTCCTTTCATTATTGTTGATATTATGACCAGCAATATATTAGATTAGATACATATCTATACCAACTGCAGTTATAGGTATGTGAATGTCCACTATAAAATATCATATTTTATGCAACTACATTAATCGAGTAATTATAATCATTGTATTTTTATATACAGATAGGTACATTTTTGTATCGTTGCTAAGGAAACGTTATTAATTAAGTTAAGGTAACCAGAATAACTTAGATATAAAAAAGAATAAAGTAACAAACGAAAAAGTCAAAAACATTTTCAAACATACTCTAAAACAAATTTACTTAAATAAAAATTGGGAGGACAGTTGATATTGACTAAAATCAAAAAAAAAAATAGTAAAAAACACCAACTTAACAAAATAATATTCGTAAGAAGAGATATAAACGATATTTTCCATGTTAATTTGAATTATTGTAAACAATGTACAGTGAAGAATAAAATAAATAAAAATAAATAAATCTTATAAATAAAAATGGATTGACCATGTATGTCACTCCATAACTTATGAACAGCTGAACCAACTTGGCTAATTGTTTTTTTTTGTTGTGTTCGTAATTATCAGGAGACTGTTTACAGAAAAGAAAATTTTTGGAAAATCCAACGGAATATTCGGAAATATGGATTGTATTTTTGTATGAAAATGTCGTTTGTATGACAGTTCCGCTGTCACAGGGATATACTGAATGAATCTCAATACAAAACTGCAGATAATGCATTTTATGACTAATTTTTGTCAGGGAATTCCAAAATTAACTTATCAGAAATCATCCCTTATATTCTTTAGTTTTAAACGAGCCTTCGGGATCGCAACATCTAACAGTGAAAGTTTATTTTAGTGTCAGTTTATAAATTATAATAATATGCCTACTAAATGCAGTGGCGGATCCAGGGGGGGGGTCATAGGGTCATGAGCTGGTTCCAGGACCTATGTGAATCACTAATTGAACATAATGATTTTATTTATATATTTTGTCACCATACAGATTTTATGTAACTACATACCTTCAACATTAATAAAATATCTACCTACTTTTTACTTGTATATATTGTTATCAAAATAAAATAATAAGTTCTTGACTTGACCACGACTATGTGACCCCCTCCTGGCGCCAAAGCTGGATCCGCCCTTGACTAAATGTCAAGTGTTGACACCCCAGTGTCGCGAACTTGTGATACGTCTTCGCGATTACTTTACAAAGGAAATTTTCTATTTCAAAGTGGAAAAAATTAACTGTTGACAATCTCTGATAAATGTATCGTTGGTGGTGAGACGTAAGGAAGTTGAGTAAACGTGTAGCGGGGGGTTCAGGTGCACTCATATACGATGAAGTTTTTTCATAGATTGGCCTATTAATAGAATAATTTTTGTATACATTTTCAAATTAGAATCGTTATCCATACAATTTAACATCTGTGGTTCTGAAATTTCAATTTTGAATAAATCATGGAAAGAATTTTTATAAATTTAAAATGAATGAGTAGGTATCAACCTAAAAAATAAATTAGCACCTACATATTATATTACGTACAGCAGATAATTTTTAAACAAATCTGAGTTAAATATTATTGTTCAACATAAATGAATTTTATTTTTTTACACTAAACCAGTGATTCCCAAAGTGGTCCAGGTGGATCCTCAGAGATCCACGGGAGACTCGACGGGGGTCTACGATGGCGTGACTAAAAATTGGGGGCACGAGTCATAAGTGGGAGTCCACGATTCCATAGTTTAAGTATCGGATATTCAGTGAAAGCACCAGATATTGACATAAACAATAATTGGTACAAATACCCGGTACATCGTAGAAAAAGGTACTGTGAGAAAAATTCTTTAAAAAAACCGAGAAGTTTTTGAATAATTCAAACTCCTTTACCATTATGAAAATTGGGCGACGGGAGGGGGGTAGAAATTTAAACGCGTAATATTTTTAAAGTAAACAATATTCGGTACAAATACCCGTTACATAGTAGAAAAAGGTACTGAGAGAAAATACTTTGTAAGAAAACCGAGGAGTTTTTGGATTATTTCAAATTCCTATACCATTTCGAAAATTTAGCGACGAGGCAGGGTAGAAATACAGGGGGTCCACTGGAACCAGCAAATTTTTGAAAGTAGTCTATGATAAAAAATGTTTAGGAACCTCAGGAGTTTGTAAAGAGATTAATAATTTTTTTTTTAAAGATATAACCTTATACAGTACACTTTTCACAGTAAGCTAAAAGCTTGTGTCGTGAAAGGGGAGTTTGCCGGCACCTGGGATCGAACCCCGGACCCCTTGTTCACAAGGCCGAGACTCTACCTCCAGGCTACCGACGAACTCAATTAATCACTCAGTATTAATCACTCATTGATTGTTAGGCGGTACGAAGTTCGCTGGGTCAACTAGTTATATTATAATTATCTACGATGCATAGTAAAACTCTTAATATATTAAGCAGTAAGTTCTATAGATTGTAGGTCTATTTGAATTTTTATGTTAGACAATAAAATTTATAAAATACGCATCAAATAATCTATAAAAAAAGGAGTAAAGGAGTAAAGAGTAAAAAAAAAGGAGTAAGGAGTAAAGGAGTTCTTACGGTCATTATGAAAATCACTTTCAAGGATTACTCGTATATACACTATTTTTTTTCTCACACATGATATCTACTCATTTAGGAGGGTATGTACCCACCTATAATAGAGTTGTAATATATTTTATATCGGTGCCTTCTTACTGTGGTGTTCACATTCGGCGAATATCATCAGGAGAATTTCGCTTGCATAAAAAAAATCTCCTGACGCCCATTGATCGTCACACCTGTTCACAAAGTACAACGATATAGATACGATCTCTCAGATGCGCTTTGATTTTGACGTTGTCTTCAAAATGGCGGACGTCGAGATGGAGATCGCGAAGTGTTAATTAGTTGAAAATGTTATAGTAAGATTTTTGGAGCGAAACCATGACCAAACGTCGAAATAGCGTGGGTCTGCGGTTAAGTGAAGTAAGATTCTCTCTATGTATATCATCATGAAAATTCCCACATATGGGGCAGTCACTAATAAACATAATAGTCGTCCTCTCCGTGCCAATATCCACATGCCGTTATTCTACTGATTACTACACTATCTATACCATCACGGCATCTCTCACAAGTTTATTACATGCAGTTGGTCTACTGACTATCCCACTTTATCTATCTATACCATCACGGCTTTCCCACAAGTTTATTACATGCAGTTGGTCTACTGACTATCCCACTTTATCTATCTATACCATCACGACTTTCCCACAAGTTTATTACATGCAGTTGGTCTACTGACTATCCCACTTTATCTATCTATACCATCACGACTTTCCCACAAGTTTATTACATGCAGTTGGTCTACTGACTATCCCACTTTATCTATCTATACCATCACGGCTTTCCCACAAGTTTATTACATGCAGTTGGTCTACTGACTACCCCACTTTATCTATCTATACCATCACGGCTTTCCCACAAGTTTATTACATGCAGTTGGTCTACTGACTATCCCACTTTATCTATCTATACCATCACGGCTTTCCCACAAGTTTATTACATGCAGTTGGTCTACTGACTATCCCACTTTATCTATCTATACCATCACGACTTTCCCACAAGTTTATTACATGCAGTTGGTCCACTGACTATCCCACTTTATCTATCTATACCATCACGACTTTCCCACAAGTTTATTACATGCAGTTGGTCTACTGACTATCCCACTTTATCTATCTATACCATCACGACTTTCCCACAAGTTTATTACATGCAGTTGGTCTACTGACTATCCCACTTTATCTATCTATACCATCACGACTTTCCCACAAGTTTATTACATGCAGTTGGTCTACTGACTATCCCACTTTATCTATCTATACCATCACGACTTTCCCACAAGTTTATTACATGCAGTTGGTCCACTGACTATCCCACTTTATCTATCTATACCATCACGACTTTCCCACAAGTTTATTACATGCAGTTGGTCTACTGACTACCCCACTTTATCTATCTATACCATCACGGCTTTCCCACAAGTTTATTACATGCAGTTGGTCTACTGACTATCCCACTTTATCTATCTATACCATCACGACTTTCCCACAAGTTTATTACATGCAGTTGGACTACTGACTATCCCACTTTATCTATCTATACCATCACGGCTTTCCCACAAGTTTATTACATGCAGTTGGTCTACTGACTACCCCACTTTATCTATCTATACCATCACGGCTTTCCCACAAGTTTATTACATGCAGTTGGTCTACTGACTATCCCACTTTATCTATCTATACCATCACGACTTTCCCACAAGTTTATTACATGCAGTTGGTCTACTGACTATCCCACTTTATCTATCTATACCATCACGACTTTCCCACAAGTTTATTACATGCAGTTGGTCTACTGACTATCCCACTTTATCTATCTATACCATCACGGCTTTCCCACAAGTTTATTACATGCAGTTGGTCTACTGACTACCCCACTTTATCTATCTATACCATCACGGCTTTCCCACAAGTTTATTACATGCAGTTGGTCTACTGACTATCCCACTTTATCTATCTATACCATCACGACTTTCCCACAAGTTTATTACATGCAGTTGGTCTACTGACTATCCCACTTTATCTATCTATACCATCACGGCTTTCCCACAAGTTTATTACAAACAGTTGGTCTACTGACTATCCCACTTTATCTACCATCACAACTTTCCCACAAGTTTATTACATGTAGTTGGTCTACTGACTATCCCACTTTATCTATCTATACCATCACGGCTTTCCCACAAGTTTATTACATGCAGTTGGTCTACTGACTATCCCACTTTATCTATCTATACCATCACGGCTTTCCCACAAGTTTATTACAAACAGTTGGTCTACTGACTATCCCACTTTATCTATCTATACCATCACGGCTTTCCCACAAGTAATAAACTTGTGGGAAAGTCGTGATGGTATAGATAGATAAAGTGGGATAGTCAGTTGACCAACTGCATGTAATATGCTTGTGGGAAAGCCGTGATGGTATAGATAGATAAAGTGGGATAGTCAGTAGACCAACTGCATGTAATAAACTTGTGGGAATGCCGTGCTGGTATAGATTTTTGGAGCGAAACCATGACCAAACGTCGAAATAGCGTGGGTCTGCGGTTAAGTGAAGTAAGATTCTCTCTATGTATATCATCATGAAAATTCCCACATATGGGGCAGTCACTAATAAACATAATAGTCGTCCTCTCCGTGCCAATATCCACATGCCGTTATTCTACTGATTACTACACTATCTATACCATCACGGCATCTCTCACAAGTTTATTACATGCAGTTGGTCTACTGACTATCCCACTTTATCTATCTATACCATCACGGCTTTCCCACAAGTTTATTACATGCAGTTGGTCTACTGACTATCCCACTTTATCTATCTATACCATCACGACTTTCCCACAAGTTTATTACATGCAGTTGGTCTACTGACTATCCCACTTTATCTATCTATACCATCACGACTTTCCCACAAGTTTATTACATGCAGTTGGTCTACTGACTATCCCACTTTATCTATCTATACCATCACGGCTTTCCCACAAGTTTATTACATGCAGTTGGTCTACTGACTACCCCACTTTATCTATCTATACCATCACGGCTTTCCCACAAGTTTATTACATGCAGTTGGTCTACTGACTATCCCACTTTATCTATCTATACCATCACGGCTTTCCCACAAGTTTATTACATGCAGTTGGTCTACTGACTATCCCACTTTATCTATCTATACCATCACGACTTTCCCACAAGTTTATTACATGCAGTTGGTCCACTGACTATCCCACTTTATCTATCTATACCATCACGACTTTCCCACAAGTTTATTACATGCAGTTGGTCTACTGACTATCCCACTTTATCTATCTATACCATCACGACTTTCCCACAAGTTTATTACATGCAGTTGGTCTACTGACTATCCCACTTTATCTATCTATACCATCACGACTTTCCCACAAGTTTATTACATGCAGTTGGTCTACTGACTATCCCACTTTATCTATCTATACCATCACGACTTTCCCACAAGTTTATTACATGCAGTTGGTCCACTGACTATCCCACTTTATCTATCTATACCATCACGACTTTCCCACAAGTTTATTACATGCAGTTGGTCTACTGACTATCCCACTTTATCTATCTATACCATCACGACTTTCCCACAAGTTTATTACATGCAGTTGGTCTACTGACTATCCCACTTTATCTATCTATACCATCACGACTTTCCCACAAGTTTATTACATGCAGTTGGTCTACTGACTATCCCACTTTATCTATCTATACCATCACGACTTTCCCACAAGTTTATTACATGCAGTTGGTCTACTGACTATCCCACTTTATCTATCTATACCATCACGACTTTCCCACAAGTTTATTACATGCAGTTGGTCCACTGACTATCCCACTTTATCTATCTATACCATCACGACTTTCCCACAAGTTTATTACATGCAGTTGGTCTACTGACTATCCCACTTTATCTATCTATACCATCACGACTTTCCCACAAGTTTATTACATGCAGTTGGACTACTGACTATCCCACTTTATCTATCTATACCATCACGGCTTTCCCACAAGTTTATTACATGCAGTTGGTCTACTGACTACCCCACTTTATCTATCTATACCATCACGGCTTTCCCACAAGTTTATTACATGCAGTTGGTCTACTGACTATCCCACTTTATCTATCTATACCATCACGACTTTCCCACAAGTTTATTACATGCAGTTGGTCTACTGACTATCCCACTTTATCTATCTATACCATCACGGCTTTCCCACAAGTTTATTACAAACAGTTGGTCTACTGACTATCCCACTTTATCTACCATCACGACTTTCCCACAAGTTTATTACATGTAGTTGGTCTACTGACTATCCCACTTTATCTATCTATACCATCATGGCTTTCCCACAAGTTTATTACATGCAGTTGGTCTACTGACTATCCCACTTTATCTATCTATACCATCACGGCTTTCCCACAAGTTTATTACAAACAGTTGGTCTACTGACTATCCCACTTTATCTATCTATACCATCACGGCTTTCCCACAAGTAATAAACTTGTGGGAAAGTCGTGATGGTATAGATAGATAAAGTGGGATAGTCAGTTGACCAACTGCATGTAATATGCTTGTGGGAAAGCCGTGATGGTATAGATAGATAAAGTGGGATAGTCAGTAGACCAACTGCATGTAATAAACTTGTGGGAATGCCGTGCTGGTATAGATTTTTGGAGCGAAACCATGACCAAACGTCGAAATAGCGTGGGTCTGCGGTTAAGTGAAGTAAGATTCTCTCTATGTATATCATCATGAAAATTCCCACATATGGGGCAGTCACTAATAAACATAATAGTCGTCCTCTCCGTGCCAATATCCACATGCCGTTATTCTACTGATTACTACACTATCTATACCATCACGGCATCTCTCACAAGTTTATTACATGCAGTTGGTCTACTGACTATCCCACTTTATCTATCTATACCATCACGGCTTTCCCACAAGTTTATTACATGCAGTTGGTCTACTGACTATCCCACTTTATCTATCTATACCATCACGACTTTCCCACAAGTTTATTACATGCAGTTGGTCTACTGACTATCCCACTTTATCTATCTATACCATCACGACTTTCCCACAAGTTTATTACATGCAGTTGGTCTACTGACTATCCCACTTTATCTATCTATACCATCACGGCTTTCCCACAAGTTTATTACATGCAGTTGGTCTACTGACTACCCCACTTTATCTATCTATACCATCACGGCTTTCCCACAAGTTTATTACATGCAGTTGGTCTACTGACTATCCCACTTTATCTATCTATACCATCACGGCTTTCCCACAAGTTTATTACATGCAGTTGGTCTACTGACTATCCCACTTTATCTATCTATACCATCACGACTTTCCCACAAGTTTATTACATGCAGTTGGTCTACTGACTATCCCACTTTATCTATCTATACCATCACGACTTTCCCACAAGTTTATTACATGCAGTTGGTCCACTGACTATCCCACTTTATCTATCTATACCATCACGACTTTCCCACAAGTTTATTACATGCAGTTGGTCTACTGACTATCCCACTTTATCTATCTATACCATCACGACTTTCCCACAAGTTTATTACATGCAGTTGGTCTACTGACTATCCCACTTTATCTATCTATACCATCACGACTTTCCCACAAGTTTATTACATGCAGTTGGTCTACTGACTATCCCACTTTATCTATCTATACCATCACGACTTTCCCACAAGTTTATTACATGCAGTTGGTCTACTGACTATCCCACTTTATCTATCTATACCATCACGACTTTCCCACAAGTTTATTACATGCAGTTGGTCCACTGACTATCCCACTTTATCTATCTATACCATCACGACTTTCCCACAAGTTTATTACATGCAGTTGGTCTACTGACTATCCCACTTTATCTATCTATACCATCACGACTTTCCCACAAGTTTATTACATGCAGTTGGTCTACTGACTATCCCACTTTATCTATCTATACCATCTCGGCTTTCCCACAAGTTTATTACATGCAGTTGGTCTACTGACTACCCCACTTTATCTATCTATACCATCACGGCTTTCCCACAAGTTTATTACATGCAGTTGGTCTACTGACTATCCCACTTTATCTATCTATACCATCACGACTTTCCCACAAGTTTATTACATGCAGTTGGTCTACTGACTATCCCACTTTATCTATCTATACCATCACGGCTTTCCCACAAGTTTATTACAAACAGTTGGTCTACTGACTATCCCACTTTATCTACCATCACGACTTTCCCACAAGTTTATTACATGTAGTTGGTCTACTGACTATCCCACTTTATCTATCTATACCATCACGGCTTTCCCACAAGTTTATTACATGCAGTTGGTCTACTGACTATCCCACTTTATCTACCATCACGACTTTCCCACAAGTTTATTACATGTAGTTGGTCTACTGACTATCCCACTTTATCTATCTATACCATCACGGCTTTCCCACAAGTTTATTACATGCAGTTGGTCTACTGACTATCCCACTTTATCTATCTATACCATCACGGCTTTCCCACAAGTTTATTACAAACAGTTGGTCTACTGACTATCCCACTTTATCTATCTATACCATCACGGCTTTCCCACAAGTAATAAACTTGTGGGAAAGTCGTGATGGTATAGATAGATAAAGTGGGATAGTCAGTAGACCAACTGTTTGTAATAAACTTGTGGGAAAGCCGTGATGGTATAGATAGATAAAGTGGGATAGTCAGTAGACCAACTGCATGTAATAAACTTGTGGGAAAGCCGTGATGGTATAGATAGATTATAGTTCAATATTTATTATTCGGCCAATATCGGATAATTACTTTGGAATATGCAATTTAGTTCCACTAATTTCACACTACTGCGTACGTAATAGTGTTTATTCGGTATCACGATTTCGCTGTTCGCGTTCCGCGCAAATGTACTAGCTAAAAGCGGTTTCGCTACTACGACTCCGCTCAGCGGTTTCGCTTTCGCTATTTCGCGGCGGAGGTGTGCTAAAGCCCTGTACAAATACAAAAGCGGCACAAAAGCGAAACATCAGAGACTGCGAAAAAACAGGCGGAGATGTGAATGCTTATTTCGTAATCTATGGCGAAACGGTGCTAGAACGAGATAGATGTATAGAAAACAGTATGTATTTGAGCATGCCATCTCGCTCTTGCGTACGACGCACATGAACTGACAGATTTAAGCGGAGCCGCTTTCTCGATTCCGCCGCGGAGGTGTGCTAACGGCATTAAGACGCCTTTTGATTAAGGAAACAAACGCCACCAACCAACAACAAAAATAACAACTGTCACGAAGCGGGAAACATAAAATTTATAGGTTATCAAGTTTTTACCATAGATCATAGATTTATATGTACTAAAGTACTAGATGGTGTTTAGAACAATGAATCACAATTTTCATGTTCCTTTTTTAAATATTAGCAATTTGTAGTACTAGCAGAGAGAAGTAGCAACTTTAGAAAAGGGATGTCAAGTATACACTGCATAAGACAACATCAATATGAATGCAATGAACTTTTTTCTATGTGTACGGATATAATATGGTTACATTACAATGGTACAATATCGAGTCCTTTACGAAGTACTCTTTTACTCATGTGATGCATCCGAATTTCTCTCTCACTCATATATTAACAATAAGGAAGCAAGACTTTTATCAGGTGTTCACAACATTTCCCGTTGTATGTCTGCAAGTAAACAGAGAATGTATCTAACTATTTCATACACAACCTTTTTTTTTTAATGACACAACAAACAAACATGTTATCACCAAATATTATCAAACACGCATAAAATGAAACGATAGTACAATGATTTTTTATTTTTTTTTATTATTTGAAATTTGAATAAAATCTAATATTTTTCCTACATAAATAAAACTTGTTCTGCTCCCTGCAGATTGTTTCTCGGAAAAAGTAAAAATTGACAATAATTTATTGTTTTTATCTGAATGGTCTTATAGTCAAAAGATATAACTTCATGGATATAATATGCACTTATATGACATTGAATAAAAGAGTGTATTGATCAGAAAAGAGCGAGAATCGAACTTGAGACACTGGATTGCTAACGGTAAATATTTTTTTGCCTTTCTTTTATATACCTAACTAAAAACTTTAAAATGTGTGACAATATTTACTCCAAGTAATGGGCTCACCACCTGTTCTGTATTTTGTGTGGTTTGGAAAGGGTGTTTAATTTGTTTTTTGGCGCATGATCTTCCACTTATGCTTCCAAGAGGAGCGTGGAGAGTTTTGTGATGTGGAATGAACGTTTCGCTCTCCTTATGCCTCATTTGGGGTCTCAGGGCGACATAGTTACTCCATACTGGGAATTTAAGATACTTACAGAAAATTAAATTATAGTTGATAAAATACCATTGAGTTGTATACACCTGAATAGTGCATGTTTAACATGCATTTTTGTAAGGAACGATACATCTTACTCGAACGATGGTCAATTTCGTACTGAACAAGGCAAAAATGCAGGTGGAACACCGCGACCTGAGTTGGAACTAGGGCATGTAATATCGGACGATTTTCAATTCCGATACTGATTTCCGATATTCGAACTCAATATCGGAATTCCGATATTAGTATCGGAATTACACATATTCGTTAGAAAGTGCACATTTTCTTCATACCTTGCACAAATTCGGTAGGTAGGTATATAGGAGAAATGAGTACAACGTAAAAAAATATTCGTATTCTTTAATTTGGCACAAAAAATAGTTGTTTACAGATTATTATCCCATACTTATTACTAATTAAACTACCTAACTCAAAATCAACATTATTAAAACTTCTTATGATCCAAAATGTGGAAGCAAAATCAACAACTAAGAACAACAACTCAGAATCAACATTATTAAAACTTCTGATAACCATAAATGTGGAAGCAAAATCAACAACTAAGAACAACAACTCAGAATCAACATTATTAAAACTTCTTACAATCCAAAATGTGGAAGCAAAATCAACAACTAAGAACAACAACTCAGAATCAACATTATTAAAACTTCTTATAATCCAAAATGTGGAATCAAAATCAACAACTAAGATCAACAACTCAGAATCAACATTATTAAAACTTCTTATATTTTAAAGTGTGGAAGCAAAATTAACAATTAAGAAACAATATTATTAAAACTTCTTATATTTTTAAGTGTGGAAACAAAATCAACAACTAAGAACAACAATTCAGAATCAATATCAACAAAAATTTCTTATTTTTTAAAATGTGGAAGCAAAATTAACAACTAAGAACAACAATTATTAGAAATAAAGAGTAAATAGGAACGTTTATTTTTTTAAATCTCGTTTTTCTTGGTAATGTGTTCTCAAGAACAACAAAGCGTCAAGCATTTTGTCGGAGAGTGAACTTCGTATTTTATTGCAGAAATATCCGGCCGACGAAAAAACACGCTCACTTTCAACACTAGTAGGCAAAATTGATGAAAGATACTTGTACGCCCGTGTTAGATATACTCCCCTTTCACCTTTATTGTCATATATTGCTTTTTCAGTCATTAAAAATACCAAAATATCTAATTCTTCGGACGGAAGCACTGCCCTCTTCTTTTTTTTGCATTTTTCCATTTCCTTCTCAAATTCTTGTTGCAGGGTCAGCTTACTCGTTGTAGCGAGAATACTTTCTGTAGCTACGGACTCATCATCTTCATCGGAAGATAATGAAACAGCTGTTATCGCTGCAGTCTTTTTTTCTCTGACGCCGGGACTGCCAGTAGGTTTTTCGATATAGTTGAGACGTTTCAACAGGCTTGCAATAACATCGCATATTTCCCCACTTGTGGGTTTCGGAAATACATCGTCTTCTGTAGCACTGTAGAAGCTTTCGGAATCATGAAGGTAGTGTAATACTCCAGCTATTAATAGTCGTCTTTCTTTTATTCGACTTCGTAAGTTTGCAGCGAGACTTGAACTGAGATGCGTATTTTACTGGTCAAGTTTATTCAGCATAAATTTCAATGCTGTGTCTGCCGTATACAGTGTGGCATCGCGTCGGCAAATAGACAATACAGTCATTTTTACCACTTCCAAACTACGATGGATATCGGTTAATGTCCGAATTTCCACATCTGTGAAGGATATGTCTGATTTAATGTCAATCAGAAGTTTGAAGATGCAGTCCTTCATTTTTAGGAACGATCCTATCATATCATTCATGCTGGACCATCTTGTTCGACAGTCTAACTGCAACTGGATGTTTTCCCCAAACTCTTTCCTAACGTAAGCTCTCAAGGCATCGGCTTTGAGAGGTGACTTTCTGATTGATCTTACCAGGCATCGTACTTTTCCAATCACCTCTTTGTATTTTCTTGGATCAGTTGTCCGAACTCTTGAGCTTTCTACTTCGAAGCCATCACACTCTGTTAACCAATCATTATCAACGTCGCTTTCTGAGTCTGAGCGATTTGTGGATTCCATTTCATGCTGGAGGGAGGGCTCGAGTTGGGCGTCGGCAGTAGTCGTTGTATAAACAAGGTATCAATCACAGCAAGCTGAACACCGTGGGCGAGGCAGAGTTGATGGTGGGCGGGTATATATGAACCCATTTTTTTCATTACACTGGCGCCATCGGTTGTATGACTAATAATATCTTCTTCAAGGACGATATTAAACTTGGCAAGGTGCTCGCGTATAATGGACAGAGCTGCTGCAGCTGGCATGGACCCCGTTATTTTGACAAGTCCAAGATTCTTGAATTCGAAACCTCCAAAAGCTCTGCAATGAAGGTTTATGTTCATATATCTCCTGTTTCGAAGAGAGGTCCACTCGTCGAGAGTCATTGTAAATCTTTCTCCATTTCCCTTCATGAGCTTTATGATTTTAATTGTTTCACATTTGACTTGTTCGGCATGTTCAAGAACCATTTTCGCAATAGTATTTGGCGTTTTCGGTAAGTCGTATCCACTTTTTTTGAAGAGCTGCCGAAGATCTTGACTTTCAGAAAAGAATCTGAAACTTGCACCATTTAAGGCGGTCATTCGAGTAACAACAACCTCCAGCGATTCTGAAGACTTGAAGTAGTATTCAGTCATTAGTTTCCGTTTCTTGAGCTTTGTCGTCTGCTCTTGTGATGATGATGTGCTCGAAGTACTCTCCGATGAAGCAGGTCCAACTGCAGTGATTTTTGAGTGCCCAGTTCGTAAATGTGTATGCAAGCCAGTAGTAGACCCCCCGGTAGTTTTTAGTTTTTTTAAACATATCTTGCACTCAGCGGTTTGGCCATCATCCGATCGACGAAAATGATCCCATACATTTGGTGAGCGTTTGCTGAGAAATTCTGAGTACGTGTCTTTCTTTTTTGATGAAGCCCTGCAAAGAATTTTTTTATACAAATATATAAACTTAGACTAGCAGGTTTAATGCGTAGGTAAAATTTTATTAGTAATAATAAATCGCCAATCTGTGCTACATTACAACAATACTAGACTCCACGCGCGACTTTATTCGCATGGAAATTCGATAAAATCCATGTTCTAGTCTTTTCCCGCGGGAATTTCTGGATGAATAATATCGACGTTAAAAAGTAAAAACCTTATCAAAATACGTTTAATAGTTCCTGTGTGATGTAATAATTACCCTACTGTTTACAATTTTCACATAATGAAAATGGAGAAACCATCTTTTTACGGTCCAATCCAAAGTAGTATCCTAAAAGTCGACGAACGAAAGAATCATATTGACTACATTACAACAATAAAGTGTACACTTAAGCCAGCCATAAGCCAATTCGTAAGCGTTGGGCCGCCTTCCTCCTAATTCCGATTTAAATTTGCGCAATGTTGATACATTGTGCAATTATGGTCTCCGATTGAGATTTTTCAGATTGGTTAAATCCTTTTGACGTTTTTTTTGTTTTATTTTGAAATAGCACATGTACGATACACATTTAAAATATAATTCTGTAAATAATTATAAAATCATCTAAATACAGATATTTATACTGAATTAGAAAACAGATAATAAAATGTACTCACATCTTTTAAAGCAACGTTGCACGTACCTACATTAACCACTTAAAACACAAACACGTCTTATCATACACAGTTCACGAGCGTGACTGATGAACGAATAGAACGAGGTGGAATGATCGTTCTATCTCTCTTATAGTAGCAGAAGAAATCCGAACTGTCACTTAGATATTAATTTTTGCCTGGGTCCATGATTTTTGCTTCTATTGACACTTCATCGGAAATCTTCGGTAACTTATAGATGAGATAGAATCATTTTCAAACAGGTGAGTTCGTGTGTCCGAGTAAGCGAGACGAACACACACACTACGCAAAGAGCTAAAATATACATCTTTTTAAACTTGAGTAGATTTTTTTCTGATTCCGATGTTACGATATTGGATCACTCAGTATCGGAATTGTAATATCGGATCTAGCGGTCCGAGATTCCGATATTGCGAGATTCCGAGATTCCGAGATTCATGCCCTAGTTGGAACATCGCGGCTAAGCTACCAGCACTTCTATACGAAGTAATATAATTCTATGCCATAGATACGGACGCCGCACACATCTACGCATGCGCGAATCGCTCCACCAGAGAAAAAAGTTGAAAGGTGGTCAACTTGAGACGATATCGTTTTAACTAGTTTTATCGTTTCAGACTAGCTGTCATTGTGTTCATACGGTTCAAATGGCTGACCATATTTTGGTGTCCTGGCGAACACCACATTAGGTATATTCCAATGCCATGTACATTGAACACACGATGAATGGATACTGTAAACAGAAAAATGTAAACAGTAAACAGACACGTAAACTAAGAACGAGTATTGAATTAAATAGATTATCGGCCATACTTCGGTAGGTACTAACAATCTGACTGAAAAATACTGCTAACCCCCCTCCCCTCCTCCTCTTCCTCCCCACCGTAATCAAATCTTACATAATAATATATGGTACAGTCGTTTGAGAAGATTCTTGATGTCTTCATTTTTGTACATAAAAAATAACTCCCAGGGGAGGACAGTTTTCCATACTTTTATATGAATTTTGTTTTCTTTCCTAATATTTTCGAGATTCTGTACTAGTTTTCTAAGATAAACAGGGCTGCCTTTCAGGGTAAGTGGATAAGTTCTTTAGGTATTTTAAACTGATACCTACTTATAATAATCTTATAAATAAAAATGGATTGACCATGTATGTCACTTCATAACTTGAAAACAGGTGAACCAACTTGGCTAATTGTTTTTTTTTTGTTGTGTTCGTAATATCAGGAGACTGTTTACCTACATAAAAGAAAATTTTTGGAAAATCCAACAGAATGGTCGGAAAATTGGATTGAATTATTGTATGAAAAGGCCGTTTGTATGACAGTTCCGCTGTTACACAAAAAATATGGATAATTATACAAAATCAACGATGAAGTTTTTTCATAGATTGGCCTATTTATAGAATAATTTTTGTATATTAGAATATACAAATATGTATATACAAATTAGAATCGTTATCCATACAATTTAACATCTGTGGTTCTGAAATTTCATTTTTGAAAAAATCATCCCAACTAGCACACAAGAGGTATAAGAAGCTCTAAATCAGCTGATTAACAGGTCTTTTTTACTCTAATGGTGATACAAAAGGGTTAAACATTGGCGATATAGCCAGCTATACCCCCGTTATACCTCCGGTTTGGGCACAAATTATTCAGCCTTGGGTGATGTTATCTCCTTTCTACCGCCTTTATAGCATTAAAGGTGATACAGTAGCGGTACAGTACAGTAAGATCGCTCTATTAGTTAAGAAGTGTACCGCTTGGTGTCGTGTCAATAGCTGTTAATATTTCTTCCTGATTTGTTGGTAAACAAACGTGGTGGAACATTGCAATTAAATACTTATTGACAATACTATACCAATATTAGTGAAAACATAATAACTATTTTGTCGATCAGGATTTTCATATATCAGGTACGTAATATTTTTGTTTGCTAAAGTATGATATTCCTCGAAAAATTGGTGCGGATGTAATTTTACTGTGATAATACATGTATGTTTAGATCAAAATTTTGAAGCGCCCGTGAAATATTAATATTTTATTGTGAAAAAATAATTTTAAACTAGTGTAGTGTGTACCAGTGTAGTAGTGCAAATATATTTTTTACTTAATTTGTTATAAATACAGATGATAATGAAATTAAATGAGTGAATTATAATAAATATTCGAGTTTACCACCATATTTCTGTAAAAATTGTTAATTTCATTTATTTTATTTCTCTATAATAATATTATTCAATGCATACAAAATGGCGAATCAATTAATACCGCTAAAGGTTCCTATGTGGTACATTATACCACCAATAGTGCGTGCAGACCTATTTGTAGAGCTATCGTACCAATAGTGCAGCCAGTGGTGGTTTATGAATAGTCATGTGGTACATTATACCGCTGGAGGTATAAGAGACGTCGCGGCCGCCTTTGTATTACCTATAGTGACGTATACCACCATTATGCAATCTAAGGTGGGAAAGGTAGTAATAGAGTGACCCCTTTAAACGCTACTATATCACTTTAGGCTGAATACCATATCTAATTACTGTTGTATCGCTTTTATATTACTCAAGACGTTATATGAGGAAATAAAGTTCACATATATCGCTTAGGGAGAATGAAAACACTATTATAGATCTCTTATTCAACTCAAGACTCCAAAAGGGTGGTATATCTTTGCTTCTACAGCTTATGTGCTAGTTGGGATGGAAAGAATTTTTATAAATTTATAATAAATGAGTATAATAGGTAGATATCAACTTAAAAAAATAAATAAGTACCTACATATTATATTACGTACAGCAGATAATTTATAGACAAATCTCAGTTGAATATAATTATTGTTCAACATAAATGAATTCTATTTTTTTACACTATACCTACCAGTGATTGGGTCAGTTGAAAGATATCGCGTCCCTGCGATAAACTCTCCCATTGTGCAAAATTATTCGTTTATACCATGTATCCTTATTATTTGTATCCAAATATTTTGTACAATATTTTTTTTATTATTACCTATTATTCCCAAAGTGGTCCAAGTGGATCCCCATCCACGGGAGACTCGACGGGGGTCTACGATGGCGTGACTAAAAATGGGGGTGCACAAGTCGTAAGTGGGGGTCCACGAATCCATTAGTTAAAGTATCGGATATTCGGTAAAAGCACCAGATATTGACATAAATAATAGTCGGTACAAATACCCGGTACATAGTAGAAAAAGGTACTGTGAGAAAATACTCAGTAAGAAAACCGAGGAGTTTTTGGATTATTTCAAATTCCTATACCATTTTGTAAATTCGGCGACGGGGGGTAGAAATTTAAACGCGTAATTTTATTTTTTATTTTTTATTTTTATTTTTTACAATGTATACAGGATCAGACAGTCGATTATAGTACATGATAACAATTTACAAAATCAAAAGGTGGACCAGTGAAGATCCTAAATTTACCAGAAGGGTTTCAAAAAATCATCAAAGTTAAGAACAAATACAAATATACAATCACCACAACATGCTTTTAAATTAATAAATAAAATGAAATTCAGGTGAACGAGTTAATTAAGACTAAGTGAACAAAAACAAGACCAAAAAATCAACGCAAGCAACAAAACAAAGCAATAAATACAAAAATGTATTAAAACAAATCAAATAAAATGAATGCATTCCAATGAATGTACAGAATAGCAACAACAAATATTTTTAAAGTAAACAATATTCGGTACAAATACCCGTTACTTAGTAGAAAAAGGTACCTACTGTGAGGTACTGTAGAAAAACCGAGTTTTTTTTGGATTATTTCAAATTCGTATACCATTTCGAAAAATTAACCACGGAGGAGGGTAGAAATACAGGGGGGAGGGTAGAAATACAGCAAATTTTTGAAAGTAGTCTATGAGAAAAAATGTTGAAGAACCTCGGGAGTTTGTAAAGAGATTAAAAATAATATTAATCACTCATTGATTGTTAGGCGGTACGAAATTCGCTGGGTCAACTAGTAATAAATAAGATCCGCATACTCTTCAGAACTAAGTGTTACCTACCCTATTTTAAAATAAATTAACGTCGCCTCACAACTTTCATCCTGGATGCCATATTAGGTAGGTACTAGGTATAGGTAAATAATATAGAAACATTTCAAATATGATCCTAATACCACAATAAGTAAGTAGGTACTAGTTGAAAGATGTTTCTTGACATTGATTTGATATATTTTACGCAAAACGACCTCATGTTATTGACCTTAATCGGATTTGTGTATTGTGTGTACACTGTACCTGTACATTGTGTAAGTATCATATTACATGTATTTATTATTATTTTTACTCTTCAAACCAAATACAGTATTCCTATTCCTGACCGGTACTTGTATTGAAGCTTATTACACTCAATCTGGTGTCAGTACGTAGTACGTACATATGTCACTAGGCGGCGCGGCGCCTACTATTAATAAATGGCTTTCATTTAAACGATCAGCATAATATTGAAGTTTTGTTCAGCAGAAAAATGTATTCTGTCGACAAATATATCATTTTGATATGCTACTTATGCCCAGCAAGAATATTATATTTGTATTGCAAATAATATGATATTGTAAAACTCTAAATTTAATCGACCAGCAAAATTATTATTTGACCAGCATAATGATTATTTGTGCACCAAAATAAATAAATGAGCAGCAAACCGTGAGCTAATTTTAATTAAACTTGTGAAAGCTAAATTTTTAATCTTGTTCAAATAATAAATCTTTGTATGTAGCATCTTTTTATGTGATTTTATATGTAGCATCTAGCAACGATTCTAGCGTTTTTCTACATTTCAGTTAGATATTTCGTATATACCTATAGCAAAGCGGAAACTGGCATTATTTTCGTAGTCATCATTAATTTGGTAAGAAATCACAAAAGCTTCATGTGGATCCGAAGGTAAATCGGTGTGTGAAAAATATTGTTTATCTAATAGTTTCTGCCGGTCAAATAATAATTCTGCTGCTCAAATAATATATCTGCTGCTCAAATAACAATTCTGCTGGTCAATTAATTATTTTGTTGTGCGATTATTTATTAAGCTGTTAAAATTTGTTAAATGACCTAAATGCTGATTTTTTCTTGCCGAACGAATGGATTAATAGCCGATCAAATTATTAGTTCCCTTAATAAATATAATTATGTATTATTATTGTTTAATTGGGACATGTTTTGAGAATGCCTAATGATAGTTGGCCAAAAAGAGCACTGTTCTTTCGTCCGCAGGGGTTCCGTCGGCTCAGGCGTCCCTCTTTCACAATACACCGTTCCTATGACAACGATATCAGAGCGCAAGGAATGTCGTGGAAAGAGGTGACGCAATTGGCACAGAGACGCTCCGAATGGAGGAGGCTGGTTTCTGCCCTGTGCTCCCGAGAGGAGCGTTGAGGGCGATAGTTTATTAATTCTTACATAATTTATTCCTCAAAGAGGGTCAATGATTTTGATTTAAAATTTAAAATGGTAGATACTATAACACCATTATGCCAGTGGCATAGCTAGGGTCATCTGCGCCCGGGGACATGGCACAAAGTCGACGCCCCTTCTCGGAGCCGTCAAGAAAATTTTGAAGTTTTACGATTTATATGGTTCATTTTCGAAGCATCAATCTGGTATTTTAATGAAATAAAATACAAACTAAAAGTGATGTGAGTAGAGAAAATTCTCAAAAGAAAATTCTCGAGAACGAGAAATTTCTCCTCTGACAGAAGAGAAATTTCTCTCCATAATTTTCACAAAAATATTATAACTTTTCGCCCAATACCGGAAAACCTGATCGGTCTAAAACTTCATCGGGCTGATTTGGGCCCAAATCAGAGGTTTTTAATACTTTTTCTATGAAGGTACCTACCATTTTTTTAAATGGGCATGTGTGGTGTCAAACTTCAAGTTTTTTCATTGGAAGGAGGTTTTTACTACTATTATTTACGTAAATGTTTACTGTATTTTTTCAATAACTCATGTATTTGTCGGTTATCTGTTTATTTCAACCCGAGCGATGCCGGATTACAAAAACTAGTAACTAATAAGTGAACAATAAACTCTACTTAAAATTGAAAATCATCAATTTTCCTATGTTATATTTGTTCCTTTTAAAAACTTGTCTTTTAAGTATTATTCTTTTTACACATTACCATATATTATCCTTATTGTAAAAATGAACAATAAAAAATATTTTGCCTCAAAATACACCATAATTCTCCAAAATTCTCCACTTCGAAAAATTTATCGAAAAATAATTTCTAGATTATTCCACAACACTACAGACTAATACTTTACTATACGATTGTAAACAATTAAGCCAGATAAATGTTAAACTTTTCATATTTAAAAAGGTAAAATTTTAGAATGTCAGGATATAGCTTCACATTATCAAATAAATAATCTTAATAATAATGAAATATACAAATACTTCCGCAGTCCAAAAATCTATATCGCACTGAAAACAAAAATAAATTGACAAATGATTTTAAAGATAGATAAAATAAAATATTTAGGTAAAAGCGATCTATCAGCCAAAAATATAGAAAAAGCAATAAACGCGTAGGCTATTCCGTTATCAACATACTCATTTGGCATTATAAAATGGTCAAAAACCAATTGAAATAAACTAGAAAGATTAACAAGAACAAAATTAACAAAAAAAAGATATCACCATCCAAATTCCGCGGAAAAAAGGTTGACTCTGCCTAGAAGTATAGGAGGAAGAGGAATTGTTAACATTTCCTCTTTACATAATGATCAAATTGAATCTCTTAAAACATTTTTCAAAAATAAACAAAATAATTTTACATTAGGTACATAAAATTATACCGACCGGCAGACCGACAAAAATCATACATCATTAAATTTATATGTCGAAACAGTATGTACGCGAATAAACTATTAAAATATTTTGTTAGAATCTTAAAATAAGAAAGAACTTCATGCTAGACACCTCAATGATCTCAACCAATCTCATGTTTTTTTTTTTATTAAAACAATAAACGGCAAAAGCCTTTTACATGATAAATCTCAAATCAATACAACATACACATATAACTAATTTCAATAATAATTATAACAATCAACATAAAAATAAAAAAATAAAGATTCATAACAAACAAGTGACAAATATCCGTCAAACAGATGGTTTACCTTTGGGGAAGTGTATGGGAAAACCGAGGGTTTTATACTGGTTGTTCAAGAACAAGTAATAAATACAAAAAAAAATACCAAAAATACATTATAAAAAATCAAAATACAACTAACGATTCATGTAGAAAATGTCTGGCCAAATCGGAAACGATACAACATATAGTTTCGGGTAGTTCTACTCTCGCTCAAACTGAATATACTAATAGACATATTCATGTCGAAAAATAATACATCAAAATTTAGCAATTAAACATTATTTAATAAACTCGCGAAATATAATACCATACCTACTATAAATACAACCCGGAACCGGTGTTAGAAAATCAAAATTATAGGATCTATTATGATAAAACAAAAATAAAAGATAGACAAATACATCATAATAGACCCGATTTAGAATTACATGATAAAAAAATTAAAATTACGTATCTAATAGACATCGCTGTACCAAATAAGCATAATATTCAAACAACTGTCGCAGAAAAAATACAAAACCAGCAGGAGAAATAAAAAAAATTGGCATTCTATGTAGGTCCGTTTACATAATACCATTAGTTTTGTCAGCTACAGGGGTAGCTACAAAATCTTTGATAAATAATTTGCAAAAATTAGATTCACCGGTAAACTGGTTGTATAATGCTGAGAAGTGTGGATGGCAAATCTGCCGCCGCGTATAGTTAAAATTTTATAAAAAATTAAAATATACTTATAAAACATGACTGGTTAAATGAAATGTTAAAAATGTTGAATAAAAACTTTTTCAGAAATATATGCGAAAGTTGTTAAAAAAAATTAACAATTTTTACATGATAATCCAAAAACAGCGATGATGTGATGAGTAATGAAAAAAATTCCAATGTTGTTTTTTCTTGCAAGTAAAATAAAATATAATTACCGAAAAATTTGCTAGATTTCAAATTTTATTTAAAACAACAACTTGCTACATTTCTATCTAATGACAAATTTATCTCTTTTCAACTAATGTGAAGTATTATACTATTTTCTTTGCACTCAAGTAAAATCCTATATTCGACTCGAAATTATTCAACCTGTATAATTTGATAAAACCAGATGCCACTTTCAGTTATGAAGAATGATATTTGAACCCAAACTGATCTTTGCTAAAAAATAAAAAAAAACGCCATCAGCACTCCTGTATTGTGGATGTGTCATTTGGTTTATGAGTAGAATGGCGCCCCTTAGTGCTCAATGGGGGCGCTAAAATCGTGTTTGCAAACTGGTTTGTAATGAAGATATTTGTGGAGCTCCAAAATTCAATCTTGCAAACGTATTTGGAATACATTTGTTGACATCAAAATGAAATTAAAAAAATTAGTTTTAATACTCATTTTGGCGCCCCCTAAAGCGGCGCCCGGGGACATATGTCCCCCCCTGCCCCCCCCTAGCTACGCCACTGCATTATGCCTATGATATACCTATTGTGTACTTAAGTTTGATGTATCTGTTATACAAATGTAATATATAAGTATTTGTTCATATAATTGTAACTATCCGAATCCACACATAAATATTTGAGTCCGTTCGTATGTATGTATGTATGTATGTATGTATGTCCTTAATGGACTCGGAAATTAGGAAAGACCGAAGTAAAATAATATACTCTATACGAGGTCTCATCTTCTGGGCAGGTTTAAGGCTAAAAACATTTAAAATATCTTACATATTGATAAAGATATTTTAATTTTAATGTGACTATGTCACAAAATTAGCCACAAAATGTATGAAGAATATATGCAAGGTTTAGTAAAGAGCAATATTCACAGTCAAACATTTTTCATTGTATTGAATTAATTTCAAAATGAATGTAACAATAAACACAACAATTCTGAAACTAAATAATTAGGGTTTATTTTCGTAATAAAATATTGTGTTTGCTAATGAGAAAAGCTCTTGAATTACGTGAATAAAAATTGCATATTTTTGACATATTTTCATAATGGAAGACATTATGAAACCATAGAAAACTATACTGTAGAATAATAGGCACTATATGAGATGGTAGGCCCCACTGTTGTCAAATGTGAGATTTCATAGAAAAAGTAATATTCACGAAATTGTTGCCATATGTAGAATTATTTTTTGGTCACCACGATTAACGATGAATTGGACCGCATCGCTCGTTGGGCGCAGCAAAATGGACTCCTTCTTAACCCATCAAAGTCCCAAGCAATACTAATAGGCAGTCACCGCCTACTTCCCAAGCTTAACACCTCTTCTCTCCCTACTATAACTCTTAACAGCACAATTATCCCTTTCTCAAAGAAAGTAAAAAATCTTGGTGTACTTTTTGATCAATGTCTGTCTTGGGGTCTGCAAGTCAATGACATAAGCCGTAAATTTTTCTTTAGCCTTCACTCACTTAACCGCCACAAACATTTCCTTCCAAAATCAACCAAAATTATCTTGTGTCATTCATTGTTATTACCGCTTATAGACTATGCAGATGTGGCCTACATGGATCTCACCAATGAACTGAATTCCAAACTTGAAAGATTGCAAAATATATGCATTCGTTTTGTATTCAACCTAAAAAAGTTTGACCATATATCATCCTACAGAAACGAGCTTAAATGGATAACTATCTTACAACGACGCAATCTTCACGTTCTTTCTCTGCTTTTTAATGTCCTTTCTAACCCATCTTCTCCTAATTATCTCAAGACTAATTTTACCCCACTAGCATCTCATGGCTTACCTCTCCGTTCTGGTGCCCAACGCACGCTATCTATCCCAACTCATCGCACTTCTTTTTTCACAACTTCGTTTACTACACATGCTGCTCGATTGTGGAACGGTCTTCCTTTACATATCAGACTCGCACCAACTATCTCAATCTTCAAGAATAAGGTGAAGCATTTCTACCTCACTCCTACTTCCACGCCATAATTTCACAAAATTCCTGATTTTCCCTTCTTTAATCCTCCTGTTCCATTTCCCCCCCTCCCTTTCTCCTTTGTATATTTGTATGTGTGGGTGTGTGTGCGTATGTATGCTTGTGTGTGAATGGCTCTATGCATGTATGTATTTATTCGTATGTATTACATATTATATTATTTATCTATATTTATGTATGTATATATTATACTTAACACGTACATCAAGTACATTATACGTTTTTTTTTTATATTTATATTTCACTTATTTGTCAAAGTTGGGTTGATTGGCAGAAATCGCCAATAGGCGATAAATCCGCCCTTTACATGTTAATTTATGTGTAATAAAGTTTTTATTTATTTATTTATTTATTTTTATTAATTATTCTGGTTTTATTTTATTTTTGCCGGCAAAAATAAAATAAAACCAGAATAATTAATAACTAATTCGAATAGAAACTTTAAGAAATTTGTATTCGAGTTAGATTTTATTCTTGCCGGTTTTATTTTATTTTTGCTTATTTTATTTTTGCGGCAAAAATAAAATAAGCAAAAATAAAATAAAACCGGCAAAAATAAAATCTAATTCGAATACAAATTTCCTTAAGGTTATATTCGAGGTAGATTTTGTTTTTGCCTAAAATCTACTTCGAATACAGATTTTCTTAAGTTTATATTTGAATTAGATTTTATTTTTGCCAGTTTTATTTTATTTTTGCAAATAAAAAAAGAAAAAAATATTTTGCCAAAAAGTCCAAATAATATTATTGTAGCAACAATTTTCCTCCATAGAAAACTATATTTCACAGATATCTCACATTGGGGCCTACCAACTCAATGAGTTCCGAATAATAATAGTTTTACCTATAAAATCCATATAATGTTAAATGATTTTTCAATGAGTGGGAACCTATTTATTTTCACCTAATATTTTTTACATGCATTATGAAATATTTGATAGTTAAATATTCTTGAATATTGAAGGATGCAGATAATCCATTTTTTAAGTTTTTTTTGGGAATATAGAGTACATAGGTGACAATTTATTTTTGATTTTTTTTAATTTCATAGCAAATCTCTCAAATACCCATTTATGTACTGCAAACCAAAAATACAAATTCGAATGTGGACAATTATATTTTAACATTAATGTGCCTACAATTTTTTTCGCGAAATGGGATATTTACCCTTTTTTTTATAGAAATGTACCCGCCTATTTTTCTAAATAAAATATGAGCGTTCGGGGTGTCGAGCTCACATATTTTTCATTTGGAAGAGGTTTTTAGCACTTTTTCCATGTAGGTACCTACCAATATGTGGGATTTCTTAACTTCAAGCTTTTTCATCGCGCCGAGGTATTTAGTACTTTTTTCCATGTAGGTACCTACTTATTATTTTTTTACATAAATGTGGGCATGTGAGGTGTAAAACTTCAAGATTTTTCATTGGGAAGAGGTTTTTAGCACTTTTTTCGATGTAGGTACCTACCTATTTTTTACCTACATATGGGCATGTGAGGTATCAAACTTCATGATTTTTCATTGGGAAGAGGTTTTTAGCACTTTTTTCGATGTGGGTACCTACCTATTTTTTTTACCTAAATATGGGCATGTGAGGTATCAAACTTCAAGATTTTTCATTAAGAAGAGATTTGCAATGCTTTTTATGATGTAGGTACCTACCTATTTATTCAGGGAGTCAAAAATTAAGTTTTCTCATTGGGAAGAGCTTGTTACTTCTTTTATCCACGTGCTTCATTTATTTTCAATAAGATTTTGTTGTTTTAACCCATGTATTTGCAAGGTTTTCTATTTAATTAAACCCGAGCGATGCCGGGTTACATACGCTTGTATGATATATTCCAGTTTTGTAATTTAATGTTTAAGTTTTGTATATTGTTATTTTCCTGCACTTCTTTCTTGAGACGGGGTCCCGATAGAGCGAGTTTATGTTATGTGTACTCTCTAGGTATCCCGTTAACGGGTGCTTGGCATCCGAAAATAGAAGGAAGTGTAGATGTTTTTCTTTTCCTGTATTTGTTCATTATTTTTATATTTGAGTTTTTGTTAGGCACAAATCACTCGTTACGGGTGGATTGCCAGTAATAAAAATAAAAAACTGTTTTCAGAAATTTTAAAATTACACATTTTGTGATAGTGCCTACATTGTATTTTCAAAACTAAATAGGTACCTAATTTAAGAAATGATTTAAAAAAAATTATGCAGAATAAAAATTAACAAAAATTATATAGGTACCTACACAAAAAGGGGTTAAAAATTTATCGGGAATCACCAAATTGTTACCTAAGAACGTATTTACTCGTAGGTTTTACATTCCTATTTTTATCAATAATTTCCTCAATCCTTTTTTTTGTAATAGAAAGATATAGTTCAGTGACTGATGTAACCTAGATACCAAAATATTCTGACAACTTATCCGACTAGAAATAAGATTTTATATTATGCAATTAATAGGTACAGACATAGGTGTATGGAGACGACAGACTTGCTCGATCAATTTGTGTTTCTTGTCAAAGTTATTAGCGATCCAGTTGAGGCTTTAATGAAATTGAAAGATATGTAAGTACATATTTATTTTCCTTATTTGAATACCTACATTGAATCTTTTTATACTTGATAATGATATTCCAAACTTATTTTTATTAATAGAGGGTACAAAATTAATACTTTCTTGCATCCCTCACCTTTCTCCCCACATCCCTCACCTACAACCTACAAGTTATCTTAATCTTATCATGGTCTAAGTATCTTTAAAACTTTTCTTAACATTAATATTTTTTTTAATATTCCATCTTTTTCAAACATTACAGGATTCTGTATGTTTACTTTTTTCTATCTTTTATTAACAGTTTTCTTTTTCAAACAATACAAGTTTTTGTATGTTTTTTTTTTCTTTTTTTCAAAATGTAATGTAATGTAAATATGTTGAAAAAATATAATTTTGTGTGTTAGCGATGGCTGCTTGTTCGATATGCTAGTGAGAACAGATGAATGGGCAAATGTGCGATACTTAAATAATTGATTAAACTGTGGTAGGTACATGTTTGTGGATGACAGCTGAGTTATGAACGACTTATTTTTATTTCTGAAAACCATATTTATAGTTGTTCTGTTTTGTACTTTTTACCAATACTTAAATAAAATATTTTAAGTGAAATTCCTCTAGTCTAACAATATGTGTATACAGGTATATATGACAGATAAGATCAGGTAGGTGTATATCTAGATTCTAATAATATACTAAGTAGGTACCTACATGAGAAAATAAATTCCACATAGGTGTATGTAAAGTATGCAAGTCCTGAAATGTCAAGCTAATACAAAATTCTTCTGTAAATCAGTAGACCTATTTAGTAATATTGTTAAGTTATATAATACACACATTATTATGTATATGTAGGTAGGTACCTACTTACAGCGATATTTACCTACTTTTAGTTTTTATTAGTTAGGTACTATACGCAACCCTAACTGTTGCTCACACGAGCTTTTAAATAACATGCATCTACCTTTAGCTGTATATAGGTAGGTATATGTGTATTTCAAAAGCACTTACATATGTAGATACCAAGACCTTTATATAGAAAACATCTGATACCAGATGCAAGATGTGTATCAGAGAATGACTTTATCACACACATAGATATTGGATACAATACTAAAAACAATAATAGGTATAAGATGGGTAAAATATACATATTATGTAGGTATTTGGGGCTATCAATCATAGCTCCATCGCGAATATAATACATACCAGGGCTGTAGAGCAGAGCTAGCTCTTGAGCGCCTTTATGTTTAGGGCCCCACCTGGTGGTACCCTGGTGCCGAGGCTCCTTCTCTTCTCCTTCTGGCATAGAGTTTTCTAGTATCTCTCGCTCTGTCTTGACAGGAGCCAGAAAAGTGTTGGCCACACAGCTGGCCTGCTGTAGGTAGTCCCTATCCGGGGCTCCGGAGAGGCCACGCGCCCCCGCGCACCCCGCCACGGCCAGGGGCAAAGCCATCGCTACCACGCCGCACTCACAACACTTAGGGTCATGACCTTACATGACGCACTAACATCACGACACCACGTCGGTGCGATACTGAACACAAGTTTACTCAACACCCAATGCTTGACGCGACACTTTCTACTCTGAATAGGTATCCAATACAAGCAGAACATACAGTCACTCTACAGTCTACACTACACTATAATATAATATCTACGCCAGTCACTCACTAATACATTCCCCACACTGAATTTAAACAAATCCTGACAATTTCACAACTTTCGTGTAAAAATGTTAAAGAGTTTTCCGAATGACTAGTGATATGTGATGTGATACTTTTCCAACTTTGTTAGGAAGTGCCGCTATACTCCCTCCCCCCCCCCACATCTCTTCATCCTCACTGATATACCGAATGGAACTTCTGAGAGACAGCTGCTCCCCACGCGGCGCTCCCTCTGCGTGCTTCTTCCCCGCTTCGCCGTACCACTGGAACTACGATACAATACAACGCTATTCTTTACTTTCGGCTTTAGGTCTCGAGTGAATAAGCACGTGGGTCGTGTAGTTTTGAATTTATTGTCCTCAATTGAGCTCTGAAATAATAATATGATGAAGTGAAATGCTGAAAACTTAGGTATTATAAGCGACTAACAGTAGAATATGACGTCAATTACTATTAATGAAGATAAAGGTTTTTAATCTAAAATTATTCCAAGTCAACCTATTGTAATTTGTGACAGAGCGGTGACAAATGAAAAAGAAATATATAAAATTGTATCGTAGAATTCTCAAAAAAAAATAAATTAAGACCTACCTAATTATATAGCACTATAAACACAATAATTTTTTTTTTTTTTTATTTATTTATTTTACATAAACGGCTGTATCAGCCTTTACAAATAATACAAATAAAAAGGAACAGTCAAGAGAAATAATGCATAAAGAGAAAAACAATAGGTATACAAAAAGAAAAAGAAATAACATATGTACTACCAATCAATTTCTAATAGGTAAGTACTGGTATAAACAATCAGATAAAAGGAATATAAACACTAATACAAGTTTAAAAGACAGAAAATATATATATATATATATATATATATATATATATATATGAGGTGAAGGTTTTACTCCATTTCACTGCGTACAGTCGGGCAGAGACTTGGCTCTTGCCTTTGCATATGGGACGAGACACGGCCC